>MU873490.1:5039-15540 GCA_036418205.1 Ostertagia ostertagi | reverse complement strand
CCGGAGGGTGGGGTCGTACTCTCTCGGTGGCCGGCAGTAGGATTTGTGGTAATCTCCCTACTGATCATAACCATGTTTCAGGAAGAGCATGAGAAAGGAAGACTTGCAGAAACAGCAGCTGCAAGACATGTAGCATCGTTCAAAAAAGTACTCCCACCATGACATGGGTCCACCCACGAAACCACATTTGAAACTAAAGTGTAGCTGGAGTATTGCCTAAGACAACATGGACAATAGTCACCACATTACGTTTACGCAAGATAATTGATGCTAGAGCATCTGTAAGCCGCTTCCTTCTGAATGAGCTTTCAAATGAATCAGCGAATCAGAAGGCGACCGAGGCGTGGCGCACACCAAGGCAGGGGATATCAGTGCAAGCGCATGCACAAAGCATTCTAACACATCCTATGGTCAGCACGATATCTTTTCCCTGGACGTTGCGGCCAGTGAAACCTAAAAAAACCGCTTTCTTAAGAGAATGGCTCGGAGAATGCCCCTCAAAAAATGTAGCAACGGGACTAATTTTTGAATTACTCACTTTTAAGAACGTTTGGGTACTTTTAGAAAGCTTGAATCCTGTAGTTTCTCATACCGTGTTCAGCTTCCCAAATGAATGACTTTGAAGGAAGTTATGATCGTTTGAAGGTTGAAAAGTCGCGGTTCCAGAAAAATAGTAACGCAAACCCCCCAAAAAGTAACAACGGGACTAATTTTTGAACTACTGACTTTTCAGGAACGCTTGGGTGCTTTTAGAAAGCTTGAATCCTGTAGTTTATTATACCGTGTTCAGCTTCCCAAATGAATGACTTTGAAGGAAGTTATGATCGTTTAAAGGTTGAAAAGTCGCATTTGCACAGAAAAAAGTTCCAACGTGCTAAATTTTTATTAAATTAGCTTTCGAAGAATTTTCACCATGATTGGAGAGAGAATGATTTGAATTTTTATAAAACACAAAAGCTCGAATATGAAGAAAGTTATAGCCCTAAAAAGAGGAAGGTAAAATTGTAGTGCAAACTCATTTCCTGCTCAATAACTTAATTATTTCAGATTGT
The DNA here is from genome assembly GCA_036418205.1 of Ostertagia ostertagi. Lineage (NCBI taxonomy): Eukaryota > Metazoa > Nematoda > Chromadorea > Rhabditida > Trichostrongylidae > Ostertagia > Ostertagia ostertagi. Next base: position 14,488 of record MU873490.1, on the reverse strand, counting down.
TTAAGAACAAATCCGCTCCACTTGAGAAGGATGACCCTCGGTGATCCAAAATCCACCTCCGTCTTGCGAGAAACCTGAAATTTTCCAAGGAAAAGTTCCTATACTTCTCGATTTCCCATTTCGACACCTGCTCCCATTCAACAAACGCGCCCCATTGCAGCACCCAGCGCGCGATTCAATACATTCGAAACCTGTCAACACGCGTTTCCACTACCTTCTCGGCATTCTCAATCATTTCCCCCACTTCTCCATAATATGACGCCACAACCCACCCGTTTTCTCCAGCGGAGAATGCTTAATGACGTACTCTGAATCTCCTATGAAAACTCACCAGTAGGATTTTGGGCACAATGTGGCTGGGGGGGGACACTCTGTAGAAACGTCTCTGGGACTAAGCCTGCGCATTTTGTTTAGTCCTGATCTCGTGAAGGATGTACTTCACTTTGATTAGTCCTGATCTCGTGAAGTTTGAAATGTTCTATTATTTTATACTTTTCCAGGGTGAAAAGAAACCTCATTATAGAGATAAAAGGAATAAAAAATTGGTATGAATTGTGTCTTCATAAAAATTAGACACAGGGGGGTCGTACCAAATCGCCCATGGAGGAGGGGGTCGTAAAAAAATCCAAAATGTAGCAACGATAGGACCGACCTGCTCCCAGACCGGGTGTGCGTCAAATGGCGCGATCCCATTGGCATTGGAGCGCACAGGCCGCATTTGGCACATCCTGTTGTAGCGGGACAACTCGTCCGCATCACTAAACTATTAGACTTCAGTAATTGATCGACCTGGTGATTTGGGTCCCCGATACCTTGTTGAGTCACAAATATACAAAAAGAGCGAACAGCTTCAGCTGGCCTAATGCCAAGGCCAGAGGAACGGAATAAAATGTACTGCGCGTCTATACTCGTCCGCGCAATACATTTTATTCCGTTCCTCTAGCCTTGGCATTCGGCCAGCTGAAGCTATCCGCCCTTTTTGTATATTTGTGACTCAACGAGGTATTGGAGACCCAAATTATCAGGTCGATCAATTACTGAAGCCTAATATAATAGTTGAGTGATTCGGACGAGTTGTCCTGCCACAGTAGGATGGGGCAATTGCGGTATGTGCGCTCTAATGCTAATGTGATCGCGCCATATGACCGCCTCCCCTCCCAGACCTATTCGTACTAATATTCCAAGGCAGTTTCAGTATTTTCACGTGGTTCAAATACCTATTTGCTTCCTTTATTTGCAGCTTGCTCAATTTGCAATGCAAGCAAAAAAAAACTGCAAAAGCATGAATTTGAAAGCTTCAATCACCCGAAACTTGAAAAGGCTCATGCGCTCAAAAAAGCGGAGCAAAGAGGGGATTCCTTTTCATGTGGATACATGCTATTGGGATGGTTTGATCACGCGAAGGTCATTCTGCTAATAAAAACCCATAGCTTTTATGCATAAAATTTCAATGTGCATTTCGTTATTTCCTTATGTGCATTTTTTTACACTTTTCCACTGAAAATTTGTCACTAATTTTTGCTGCCAGATTATGTGTGATGTTGATACAAAAGAAAATGGGCGCTCATCCGGTAAGGGGGGAGGGCATTGTGATGTGTGTCAATGTCAAGCGGCTGCCCTCACCCCCACCCCACTAGACTGCCTTCACTCCCCTTGGCTCACGGGGTCCCGCACTTCGAGAAACCTGTCCGCCAGGGGGAGCGTAGGCAGACCAGAGGGGTGGGAGGCAGGGTTGGTCCTCGTTGGTACATTTTGCAAAATTTTTGGCACTATTTACCCTTTACTGCCCCACTCCCCGAGAACTGAGCCGGGTTTTTATCGAAATTGGTCAATGACTGTGGATTTGGCTAGAAACTTGCCTTAAGGGGTAATTTGACCCGTAGAACACGAATATCATATCGGTTTAGCGCGAAAACGCTTGGCGCTCGCGCCAGAAGCGCCGGCGCCAAAAGGCGCCAGAACATCTCGGACCCCCAAATTCGCTGGAAAGTTGTCCTCAGAGGTATTTTGACCCGTAGAACATGAATATCATATCGGTTCGTTACGAGTGAGTCTGTAGCTTGTGCTACGAGCACCCGCGCACATCGGTTGTGATGGCGGGCGCCAAGCGTTTTCGCGCTAAACCGGTATGATATTCGTGTTCTACGGGTCAAATTACCCCTTAAGGCAAGTTTCTAGCCAAATCCACAGTCATTGACCAATTTCGATAAAAACCCGGCTCAGTTCTCGGGGAGTGGGGCAGTAAAGGGTAAATAGTGCCAAATTTTTTTCAAAAAACCCCCTCTCCTTCACAACAGGTTTCATACGACCCCCTCTTCACAAAAACTTTTTCCCTCAAAAAACACCGTCGAGCGGGAAGGGAGTGGGGTATATAACTATCATGAAACCGCAAAATTTCCCCATATTTCCCTTCATTTTCCCTCTTTTTCACCTATATTTTCACTGCTCCCTTTTCTAGGGGGGGGGCACAAACTTAAGCAAACTATGACCCCCCCCCGTTGGTACTTGTAGCAACGTAGGGTTGACCCTGGTGGGGAGTGAGAGCAGCCACTTGATACCCCCCCTCAGTGGATGAGCGCCAGAAAATGTTCTGTTTCATAATAAGTAATGCATCTCGTTCAAATTCACCAGGGTGTTAGCCAGGGTAGAAAATCAAGTGAGGGTATTCCACAGGCAAGCCTCCCGAGGTGCAGGCTGAGGTGTGAATTAGGCAGAAGTGTGAATCTTGTACTACAGGCACAGACCGGGGATTGGAAAGATAGAATTGCCTGAGGCAGGTGACACGGAATGAACTGCAATCAGTAATTATTTGATCGAGTGAATTAGCGGCCCGGCCACCAGTCATCCCCTCACGCACGCTATGCGATGCGGTGCATTGGACCTCGTCCCCTATCCGTCTCTCTAACACTTTCCGGTCCACCCTCCGGCTCCATCCAAGAACGACCCCCCGTTGCTACTTGTAGCAACATAGGGTTGACCCTGCCCGGCAGTAGGCTAGGATACACAATGAGACATACTGTTTAAGTTGCACTTTGGTCACCACAGTTCGCGCTGCGACTCGTCCGTTGACTCCGCCCTCTTGCCGCGCGACGAGCCTCTTGTCCGGTACCTTGCTGCCGTCACAGTGCGAGACCTCGCTGCTCGTATTTGCCTCCTACTGAGTTTAGTGCGCCTAAGTCTAAGTTATGTCCCCTTCATCTCTCGGCAATTTGTGCGAGCTGTCTGAACTCTATGCTGCATATTTTCTGGACTTCTAGCTGTGACACTATTGCTTCACTTCAACTTTCAAAGGCCCGGGTTTGATCTTGGCCCCGGTAAACCTTCAAGGGTACCAAGTTTTCGCTTAATCTCTTCCAGATCTCCATGGTAGTCTTAGACAATATTGAAAAGGGTCCACGGACCCTTTTCGAGAGCCTCCGATCTACAATTCCTCCCCCGCTTATGGCAGTGCTCTGTATCGTGACGATTAACCAAACACATCCACTACATTTAGCCTTTTTTCTCAGCTCCGAGCAGCTTTCGGAGCAGTATTTACCCTTTACCAAACAGAACGAGCAAATGAGGTAGCAATCCTCTCACTCATCACGTCAATCGGGCGGTTTTGCTTTCCTGTACACCTCTATTTTCTCTCAGGAATGCTCTGCTATGCTCAGACCACCCTTCAGTTCCTCTTTTTCTCGTTGTTCCTGATACTTGCTTTGTTATGGATTGCCTTCTCTCCTTGTGTGTTCGTATTACAATCTTTCCACTAATGGAACTTTTTTTTATTTCGGAGTCGTAGTTGTCCAGGAATCCAAGAAAAGCTCCTCAGATTTTCCACAAGGTTTTCCTCAGATTTCTTAAATCTCCATGTAATTCAGTTTCTTCATAATCACTTGCACAGGGCATCGTTTTATACTTGGTTTTTTGGCGCTTTCTGGCAGGCAGTTATCTGCATGCCCTCGGTCTCAGTGCTACAACCCCAGACCAAATTGGTGGGATAACAGCGGCCAAAACAATATGGGTACCGATCCAGCTGGAAATGGAAAAGGAACCAAAGTAGTTTGCCGATGCAGCCATCGATAACTATTCCCTCTCTTCCTCCTTGCAATAAGGAAGGGGCGAAGCTGGAGGAGCTTTTTTACTTGCTTGTCCCACCGCTCCACTAACCCCCGCATATTCTACTTAGCCACTACGCATTGGCCACGCAGCCAACGCGATCTCTATGGCTAGTAAATGGGTGTGTCAACCAAAAGGTGGACCCAAAATTGGCACCTATCCACACCTTATGGCGGCTTCTCAAGGTCAATTTCGCTTCAGCGACACTCCATACATTCTCGAATAGGGCTCACGCATCTTTGCACTCTATTAAAAGCAAAACATGGATCCCCCTGGGGTCGTTGCTTCAAGAATTCTCTTGTCTCTTACAAGTCAAGGCAGTGCTCAGGCTGTCGAGTAGCTCGGATAAGCTCTTTATGCTTGCTCTCAGTCCGAGGTCGTCTTTTTGAAAGGTGCCAATCCTCTACTCTAAATATTCGAACGGGGGAGAGGTCGTGTTCGCGTTTTTGTAAGAGCGGGACTCTATTTGTGGATGACCCCTCTTACATTAGATGCTAGATTTGTGTCAAGAACCAGTGAAATTTTTGAAAAATGTGGACGCCGTGGTTGAGTGACTCTGCCGTCGCCAGAAGATCCATTATGGGATAACTCCCGAATGTCGGAAAATTGCTCCAACCGTTTGAAAATATTAGGTTGGTAACTTTGAAATGTCGTTTTTGATCAAAGATTATTTAAGTATAAAAGCTATACCAAAGCTTATCAACCTAATTTATTTCCTTTATGTGTGTCATCCACTCTCCACCTTTTCCTATGCAAGGCAAGGAGGTCTACCTCGTAGAACTCTTCCAGGTACGACTCGAAGAAGTTAGGTACTCAAATTTTGACGTCGTCGCGGTTATCGAATTGGTTTGCTGCTAAGGAGTGTTGCGCTGACCTGGGTCAGTGATAGTTGGACGGTGCCAGGTCTGGCTATATGGCGCGAGAGGAGAGCGTCCCAGCCCAACTCCTCGATTTCTTGTTGCAAAATTTTCGCGACATGTGATCTTGCATTATCGTGCCAAAATTTTTCAATGACCGAATTTGCCCTTTGACTACGCAGAGCCCGACCCTCGCCTGCGGGATGTTGTGCGCAGAGTTTAGCTGTAACTATATGACGCACAATCAGCTCTCCATAGTAAGCCATTCTTATACTGCTTCACCACACTGTAGCAAGACTTTTTCTCTGTGGCTGTCCGGTTTCGGAGAGGCCCTCAGCTGCCCATCTGTTGCCAACCACGGCCATCTTCTCACTTTGTTATCGGGGAACATCCTTCTGTAAAACACGCCTTCAACGAAGTCAGGAACCTTCTTCTTCTTGGAGTTATGCAGCAGAGTTCAAGTATTGGCAACCAGTACTGCTTGCTCGCGTCGCTCAGAATAGGCCGAACCCATTTTCTATCCTGAAAGGCCTTAACAGTCGCACGTAGGAACTTTTAAATTTTTCTGTTGACACAACTGAATCTCCATGCAAGTTTTGTGCGGTTTGTCGAGGACTCAATTCGTTGGCTTTCTTTATTTCTCCTTCATCTGGAGCTAGAGGTCAGAATAGCTGAGGCTAGAAGTCAAAAAGCACGTAATGAGTGGGGTTCGTTGGCCTGTTTTTCTTTGCTTGAAGTATACACGCTCAGGCGATGTTTTCTGATCAATCATCTTCGAGCAAAAGTTTTGGCTCGAAGAACATCCGCTCAGTGCTAAGTTTCGCAATATGCGCACTGAATCGCTCTCTCGAATGAATGGTCTCCCATCCTAGAGATTGTGTTTAGCTGAGAAACAAAGGCACAAACGGAAGCGACATTTCAAAGTTAGCAACCTAATAGAAAAAAGCTGCCTGAGCAAAAAAACTTCGTGCATGACGTGTGCATGACCCTGCATGATCGTTTTGTGGGTTTTATTTGATGAGACGGCGCGGGAGGCACAACTCACGATTAAACCTCGCTGACACCCGAGACCGCAAACAATACCCCGATGGTCATCACACCCGGACGGAATCTGCCTCTACTCAGCACTTCTCGACGAAACATATCACTTCTCATAATGCCACCTTCCCTTCGATGTCCACTAGCGTGACCACAAAGTTTCACTTCGGGGTAAAATACTAGGTGTTTTCCCACCCTCAAGGCTTTTCGGCCTCCCAATTAAACCTTAATAAAACACAAACCTGCAGTGTAGATGGGACCATCTTCTTGGCGGTGTTTTACTCATCTCAACCGGATAGTAATCCTCAAGTTCGCTATAAAATTGAGGATTCAAAAATGATAAGAGCGCTGGGAACTTCTGTGCTTATCTAATCCCTTGAATAAACCCAGAAAAGGAGCGGTCTTAGTGACCAAAAACAGCATGCTCTTCGCTGATTCACCACTAATACGCCGTCAATCCGGCTTCCCTCTCTGTAAATAGATTATTTGATTCTTCTGTACTGCAATTTGTTTCGAGCTGGTGTGGCCTATGGCAAGTAGCGCCATTTACCATGCGCACGGTTCGGGATCGCATCTAGGACCGATCCACCCTCAACCGACGCCTCCTACGGCTCGACGACCTGCTTAGCCCTCTACGAGCCAAGTGAACTGCTATCAGACTCCTTTAGAATGATCAAAACGCTCCTTGTTCTTTGACTGTCTACAGAAGGTCTAGTCGTATCGGTCTAGTCTGTCTCACGTACTGTGGGACAGACTAGACCGATCTTCCTATTTCGATCTTGAACGGACGTCAAATGCACGGCGCATCTCATTGAAGTCAAGACATAGAGCTGGGTTTTTATTTGTTACTTATGACTTTGTGGGTGAAGTAGCTGCACCGAAGATCGGATACGTACAAGTTGTCGTTTTACTGTACTATCAATCAAGCTTGACTGTAAGGTGTAGAGCTGGAGATTACTCGAGAGAAAACAGATTACTGTTGTACCTTCTGTCATTCCTCCCTTCCTTCCGTCAATTAACTACTTTCGATGATTTTTTGGACAAGTTCCCAATCTCTTTCTCCAATTCCCCAATTCCTCTTTTTCTCATGGATGCAGAGTTTTCACCTCAAATCATAGACCTTGCGATTGAATTCACGCGAACTTGCGCTCCTATGCAAATAGATCGGCTGCGTAATGAAAACAACGAGACAAAGAGACCGATGTTTCGATACACTCGGAGACCGTTCCACGCCCTGACGGCCTTTCACGAGAGACCTGCTCACCCTTTCCAATGTGTTCATTTGAAATCCAAAGATCAACTATTCCGCGGATTGGCAGTAGTTAGGGCTTTATTGTTTTCTGCGGATATGGTTTTCCGAGCCCTCGGTTTTTTCGGTAAGACTAACGACAAACCGACGCAAGCCGATTTACAATCACTGGAGTAATAGCTATTAGGGGCTCTGATACTTTTGTCTGAGCAAAAATGTTAAAAAATTGATACGAACATCTAATTGGGTCAGGACTTTATAGCCATCAAATGTCTAACGCCCGCAAAGGTTTAGAAGTTTTCAACTTCAGCGTCACTGAGATGGTCAGGTCTTGTTCACTTTTATTCTTATGCGGCTTTCCGTGTTACGTGGATTATGGGGCCATATGGTGATATGTAACAATATGGACTGATCAGTTTATTATGTAAAGGAAAAGGACACGATTCAGGTCTGTGGATAAGGAAGCGACTGAAGGGTTTCTCCGGCTGGCTTGCTCTGACAGGGCGTTCATCTGCACAGGAATTCATCACCGCTATTTTCGGATGTTTAGTCGGGCTCAGTGGTTTGTGTTGTGAACGTCAAGGCCACGAGCCAACACCCTCACTGGGTGATTTTCTCTATGTTTCTCAGTGTATCAATCTTCGAAGCCGATCAATCGAAGTTGTTTTCTTTAGATGAGGAATAGAAAGTTTCTTTGAACGTTGAGGACATTTTTTGCCAGCTGATTGTCAAGCTTTTCCGAACCCCCCCCGCGGCGAGTTTCTTTTCGACATTTTGGTGTGCTGTGTATGTTAGGCTGTTCATAATTAGCGACTCGTCACACATATTGCTATGAAATTTCAGGTGAATTTTTGAAGGCGTGAAACATGTTTCGAGATGCCTTACCATTATCCTACTTGGAGGCAAGTGAACCCACTTACTCGCTGCTTCCGTGGCTGTTAACCTTTTTTTCCAGAATCTATATTTTTTTAGATTCTTTCTTCGTCACTTCCGTTTGGAATTTTCAACATAGAAAATCAATCAGCAGATAGGCGAGGGTACGCTCTCTCAATCCTCGGCGAACCTGTGGTTCACTCTTTCCGGGGTTGGCTTTTTATTTGAAGATGACCCACACTCCAACTACCCCTCGACTGGCAATCTCACTGCTCTACCCAGCGCCACTGAGAATGGATTTGGACAAGTTTAGTCGCTATTTGTCAGAGCGTATCCGACTTGATAAGATGCTTAAGTGAGGCATCTGTAGAGTCGTAAGATTTGGGAAACTTTTTGTCTTCCATGCTCTGTGTCCCAGCTCCAAACACGTTGTGACACCGTCACTTTTCTTCTGATTTCTATCAGTTACTTACAGTGATCAACCAGCATTACTCACCAGTGATGTGGAGTGTGCTATCGAATCCACTGGGAGCAGTGGAATAGCTTGAAGATTTGGGAGTTCTGACACCGCTCTTCCAATTCGACCCTTCCGAGAATATTGGTGGAGCACGAGAGTGACCTTGCGCTGGGAACCGCCGCCCAGTAATACTAGGGTCACTGAAGAAGATCAACATCTACAGCGTAATGGCGACGCGTTCAATTTGAAAGTAAAGCAAGACAAAGTCTGCTTTTTTCTGAGGTCGTTCGACCCACCTTGCGGAGAATGTTCATAAACTGGAGATTCGCAGGCGACCAGTTCTGCCGCGCCATATGGCCCTACCCTAAAATGGGGTGAAATGTTGGCAGTATATGTTCGATGTAGGATCCACTCTTTCCTAGCCCTCTGATGCTAAGGTAGCAAAGAGTGTCTCCAACCGAATCTCCACGCCTGGATCATCGTTTTGATCAACCATTTCCGTAGGTGTACCACGGTTGGCCTAATATTTTTGTTATTCAGTAGGATTTTCCATAGGGCCACTACGGCTATCGAACTTTTCCGCGTGTCGCCGTATGTTGTGGCTTATGACAGTTTTATAAATTGCTGAGGACGTCATCTTTTCAACGCCCCTTTTCAGTGGATCCGTGCGCCAACCATTAAAAACTGCCGCTCTGGAAAACGAATCCAACTGGTTCAGTACTCCAAGGACCGATTTGTAAACTGATCTGTGAGAAAACCACCTTGTCGGTGCAGATATTTCGCTAATAGACTCGCACCATTAGAAGAATTTCGCATCCCCAAATATGGGCACCAGTGAGAGCTGCTCCCAGCTCAGTCAGATGTCCTCCCTTCGTCC
>MU873489.1:0-12794 GCA_036418205.1 Ostertagia ostertagi | reverse complement strand
ATCGTAACGAAGACGTATTATAGTGAATCTAGAAATCAAAGGCTTAGAAAATTGACTATGAGAAGGCCCTCGAAGATTATGGTGACATTTGGTAAGGGCAGACTATCAGACGATCTAGGGTGCTATTAGCAAGCCAATATACAATTGGCCGATTGCGAAGGCCGATCGAAGGTGGTATATGTGCTCACAAAAACTCGCTATTCAATTCAAAAAATGGCGGGGCACCACAGCATTCATGACTGGACCATGTGACCAAGATTGCTGAGGGAAGTCGTTATCTCATTTGGTAATGGTCCTCAGAAATTGGGACCAGTTAAGGGAACTGAGAAAAAAGCTAAGAGAACTTCTCCAAAGGGGTCAGAGGGGAATGGAGGTCGGTAAATAATGAAACATTTTAGGTTAGCTTTAGCTCTGAAAAGCAGACCTTTCGCAAATGAAAGCGCATTTGAAAAGTCTTAGTGGTTTGCAGGAATAGATACTGAATAAATATTGTATATTTCACTCACAAGTTGGTATGCCTCCATCGGTGGACCCTGACGCTCTGGCTGACACTGACATTGCTGGCGGTGAAGGAGGTGTTGCTGATCCAGACAAGTTCAACTGAAAATTCCCTCTCAATATGTAGATTATCACAGTGATTGGTTGTGGAAGGCACACAACGGACTCGAATCCACAGGAATTAGCTTCAGAAGAAAAAGGGGAAATGCGGGTCCAGTTGCGCCTGGGGCAATGTGTTTTGCGCACAACCAGGAACCCTTATGTTACCTTCCGCATGGCGGTACAGTCGTTAACAAGCAAAAACATAAGAATTGTAAAATCGCTAAATTAAGAATTTCTGGGAAAAGCTTTGAGCTGTCTCGGTAGATTTCGAGACCATTTAGATAAACCGTCCTACTGTTCGCCACCTTCGCCAAGTTTTGAAGAACCCTGGGCGGCGATTGCGAAAGTCAGACAAATATTTCTATAGTGGATACGAACCCTAAGTATGTAAGGAGCATACGAAACAGATTCGTTTTTTTTTTGATTAGCCTCCTCACAACAAATATAATACTTTTGATGTATTCAACGAAAAATCGGAACTAGTTTTGCATATTACACTAGCATTCACATGAAAGGAAATCCATTGTACCTGTTGTTATCTCCTTTCTCAAAGAGTTCACTCTCAAAAAAGACAAGGCAAAAAAGCAAGTATAGGCGAATCCCGGAGTTTTCATTGATCATTCTTTCTACTTGTAGTTATGATATTATTTCAAGCTATTCTATGATTATGAAAAGTGCATAGCTATACATGCATTACATACATCCATACTTTTACATTTCTTCGTCATTGCGCGATTTTGAACCCAATATTCGCGTAGAGGATTGCGCTCGCGGTGTCGCCTATGCTGTTGAGTGGCTATTGTGAACTAGCGACATTTGAAAGGAGGCGTGAGGGAAGGAGCATTAAAAGTTCTTGAAGCTGCCATCTTCTCCTCACAACTCGTATCCACCGAAATACGAAGCTGATAGAATGGGATATTTATAGCACTTGTTGGCAAACAGCCGGGAGCACAAGTTGTATACCAGCATTTACAGAACACCCACTCCACACTCAAGGCAGAGAGAAAAAATTGCCGCTGTCTTCATGGCGCATCAGATATTCGAGGCCGCATCAGTTTGAGACCAGCTTCTTTCCTCCAAGTTAAGAGAACTGACTGCAGCAGATTACCCCTCCACATTTTTTTCAGGATCGATCGAAAACTGCTTAAAAATTGATCATTATGCGATCCGCAGTACACACAGCGAAAAATTTCCAAGTTTTTCCCATCACAACAGTCACAGCCTCCTCACCACGCTGGTTCATTTCCCAGATTGATTGTAACTACGATAAAACCAATTGTTCCAGGGATTCAATCAACTGAAATACAGTAATATAATAGAATTGAAATTAGGAGGAAAATTGTTTTTGAACAAAATTGCTGCCTTATTCCATTACCCTGGGTCATTCCCTTGTTAATTCGCTTATTTATGGCACGTTTTATTACCAAAATAAAAGACACCGGTTCAATTTATTACAAATTCGGAAATCATTAATTTTCTAACTGGATCAGAAATTAATTCGGGTTCGCTTTTGGAAAATTTCAATTCTGCTATTCATAACTAGAATGAAGGCTTGGAAAACGTTCCCGAGTAGAGTCTGGAAATTGACTATTTCTTCCTTTTTTCTGCTCCAACAACGAAACAAGAAAAAACACATATGAAAGCCGCTGTTCCCAGTATCACTTGCTTCCTCGCTTATTTAAGATGTTCTTAACCCATTCGCGACCGCGGGATTGCGCAATAGCAGGAGAGTCAGGAGATTTTTCTTCAATAAAATTTGAGTGGATGGAGATTTCCCCTGCCCAGGGCTGGCGTAGATGAATGAGGGTATGAAGATTCTTTTCAGGAAAGAAAACTTTCCAAATTCCATTTGAAACACGGCAGCCACGGTGGATACCATTGTACAAGTGAGATCTTTGTCAGCCACCGGTGGCAGCCATTAGTCACGAATGGGTAAGAATTAACCTCAATAGAAAGCACCCTTCATCATATCGAATCGATAAAGTGATTCATAATAGGATGAAAGATGACAATGAATAACAAACTTACGAGGGTTGATCGATGATTTCAGATGAGCCGCGCATTTGATTCCTACCTAGAATCGTATGACCATCCAAACTGCGCACCTCCACTGCAGAGCCGGCTAATTTGCATGTCAAACTTCTTGCTCACCCGCGATGGGCTAGCACCAAACAAATGACTTAAAAAACACCTAGTCGGACGGCGGGGTATTGAGTCTAGTTCCGATTTACGGACATTGCATTCATTTATGACGCTGCAGGTCAATTTACCCCTCCACCCCGCTGATCCACAACAGAACTTGGCACTTGTGACATCTACAGTTCTTTAGGCCAATGATTTTTTCATTGTTTTAATGAAAGCTTTGTTTCCATCAACCCCTCCCACACTGGGAATAGATGAGCCCCGGGGCTTGATGGGAATAACGTGGATCGTTTGAGTTTGGGGACGAAAAGAACCACCTTATAACTTATCGCACATACATACTCATAAAGGTGGCGGCAGTGGTGTAGTGTCAAGCGGCATGCCTGCCATGCGTGCGGTCCGGGATCGAATCCTGGGTCGTGCGCCCAACAGCTTATCCATCCTTGCCGAGGTCAGACCAAACTGTGTACATCGGCTGGACCCCCGCAAGTCATTGTGTAGGCCACATCGCATTCAAACGCCACTGCGAATGTACAAAATGGAAGTAGAATGCGTGCCGCATAACAAAAAGGGAATTGATCAACGACAAATGCTTTATCTTTAATCCGTATTATAAAAGGATAAAGGATAAAGCATTTGCCGTTGATCAATCCCTTTTTGGGATGCGGCACGCATTCTACTTCCATTTGTACATTCGCAGTGGCGTTTGAATGCGATGTGGCCTATACAATGACTTGCGGGGGCCAGCCGATGTACAAGTCAGTGTTTTTATCCTCCCAGACAAGTCTGGTACCAATTAACCGACCCCGGAGGGATGGAAGGCTTGGTTGGCCCGGGCGACTCACGACCCAGGATTTGATCCCCGGACCGCTCGCGTGGTAAGCGCGCCACTTGCCACTACACCACTTCCGCCCCCGTATTATATATAAAATTTTATTTATTTTATTCTTTATTATTTACAAATGGAAGTTTGCGTGAGAGAATCGAAGTGAACCTACTCACCAAACATAGAAACGAAATGCGGAAAAGGCCATCAGGTATTAAATTGGCGTTTCCGTCCTAAATGGCAAAGAAAAAGGGTGGAGGGGCACTGACATCATGGCGACGCTGCCTCAAGGAAGCTGAAAAGCAAAACTGCGCAGAGCATTCCAAAACTGCTGACTCCAAAAATGACTACTTTGACTGCAGAAAATCATTTTTCACAGGCACAAGTCAAACATTAACGAAATACAGCACACAGTGCTCAAAAGCGACTTCATTTTACGGCCTTCGGCAAGCTCATGCGGTTTTTTCAAAGCCTTTTCTTTCGTATTACATTCCAGAGTGGTTCCCCTTTTCCGCGCCTTTATTTCAAATGAATAAAGGCACTCTGTATGAAAAAATTGAGAAATGTAGAGGAAGAGAAAATCGATCCTCACCGATGCCGTGCGACTGCGTCCCCGAACAAAATCAACGACACTCGTCACTGGGCTTTTCCGCTTCTCATTCAAACCATTCGCTAACGGGATGTCCACATAAAGCGGACGACGGGGAGATGAGTGGTCATCGATGCTTCTGGAGGTCGCCGGTAGCGCACCTATAATAGATGGAATCATAACTTTCTCCTCGTTATCACAACTAAATAAAAAAAGTTTAATTTAATCTCCCTTTTAACAGAAATTGTTGAACTTTTTCTCATTTACTTTCAACTACCACAGTGAAGAAAACCTAGGAAAATGACTAACACTTCAGAGTTACCCAATTACCCGTTTAAGAATACGACCTGATTTTGGAAATTCTCAGCTCCAGAATAACAAGAGAAAATTACAATAGAATTGCGCTGTAAAAAGCCTATCGAATAGCACTATTGCTGCACTTTTCAGGACATCTATGGGACACTTCACATTTATTGACTTACGCCAGAGGCTAGTGTACTGCCCTCATCTGAAGCCGTTTTACAGCGAAAACTAAGATTACACCTACTTCAATGTGGGTGTTTCAGCGCTAGAGAGGAAATAATTAATTGTCCAACTTATACGATAGCCCGAAGCACCTAATACTCAAGCACACTGAGGTATAATCACAGAGTTGAACACAAATCCGTGATTGAATAGCAGTGGGCAATTGTTCCCTACAATAAACGTAGTTGCGGTATTTTGGAGAGACCAGCAGTGAACGAGCGAGAGAAAATTGCTAAAACCCTTTGAAATAATAATATTAAGCTGATCGAGTGAGCAGTATCAGGCCGAATACTGTTGATATCACATCGTTAAGCCCCAGTTCCTTACCAAATTCGACCATACTAAGACATGGAATGACCAATGGGTGTCATGAACTTGACTGATATCGCCCAAACGACAGGCACAATGTGATTCTAAGGCTTCAGTTTGCTTACACACCTTCATTAGTGGTCAAACAGAAAATATCACATCTACATACTTTACCTTTGCGAAACGCAGTACTCACTTATCAATCCCAGAATGTGCTTGAGCTTAACAGCGAGCTATCTATCAGCGTCCCTCATACCCGGGCTCGATAACATTTAAAACGTAGTTTGTGGTGAATGCGATTTCCTGGCCAATGAAGTATGCACAAGGTAATAAAGTGCCAAGAAGCGCACCACAAGGAAAAAACTTGAGAACAGCTACGGGAATTAAATTCAGCTTTGCGCTACTCAAGCCCAAAGAATCGGTGATTGCCTTAGTGTGGCATTTACATAACCAGGCTCAATCAAAACTAAAGGCAACGTCTGAACTACATAATTCATGCGATCTACCCATAAAATTTTTATGAATGACGCAGAGCTTGAGCAGACTTGCAAGCCATGAGAAGAAACAAGCAAAGCTTGCCGGACCGTGGTAGAACCCCCAAAGAACCTTCAAACGGACCTTCAACTTTCCATGAAAATCCTCAATTTGCTTACTCGCTTTGCTATCAACGCTGAGGAGTCGTTTGCGAAACCGCTTCAGCAGACCCTTCGAAGGCAGCGGTGACGGTGAATCGACCGCCTCCGAGTCGAGAAGTGCAGTCATGCAAGGGCGAGCCAGTATAGCTGCTTATCTGCTATCGCATTCATGGTCAGTGGCTAATACTCGTAAAACGAACGACACGATGAAAGGAGTAATTACGGCCAAGGGCACATGAATACGGCAAAAACGTTCCTCATAATAAGCTCAGAATTCAACAAAGACTAATTCCAAAAAGAAACTGCGGAAATGAGATGTGGTTTAGACGTAGCATTTTCCTAGATACAAGAAAAAAGGTGAGTCTCTTGGCAGACTGCTGCAAGTTTCAAAGTCCACCAGTTAACGGTGTAAGCTCAGTAGAGACTCATAATCACACTGAACGTGATCTGATCGTGAGTGATGGAGTCCGCACAGCGGGATGAACGGACCCTAGCCTTGATGGACCATAGCTTTAATGGCAACAAGTAGCGCGATTAGGGAGAGCAAGGCAAAATTCGCGATAAAATCGATTTTTATGAAAGAGAAAGATGGGCGGACAAGGGAAGGGGTCCTTGTAGACGGTATGTGGAGCTCTCGGGACTTATCAACGAGCTATGAAGTGCAAAAAAGTATCCAACGGATGTGTTGCGTGACTTTATTCTCAGGAGAGCCTCTTATATGAAGCCGCTTCCCCTTGAGATGTTACTAGTTTTAGCTCTAGTATTCACGCATGGATGATTCCTCTGAAGAAGTAATGAAGTTGTACAACTACAGTATCACTAACCTACTTACTTTACTTTTTCAAAACGAAAGTATAAAGTAGTACTAAAAATGCTTTACAGGAAAGACAATGTGTTGTCACGGCCACCAAAGGCCGGCATTCGTTAACTTGTCGAAATTTAAACCAATGTGGGAGGAAACAGATGCCGTTGTCAAGGTTTAGACCAGTATGCTTGTTTTCCTTCACAAGCGCACCCCTCAGTACCTCTCTACATTCACATTTCAGCGTATCAGTTTCATTTTCTTTTTTTTTTACGAATTTTTTCCTTCAAAATTCTTGCCCGACCGATTTTCACCTACAGAGTGGGGCAAAATTACTGGTGCACCTGAATGTTTTGGACTTTCTATTCTTGTTATAGACATTCCGATTCCATTTGCAACCATCAACTTCAACAGAGCGCTACGCAAACCCGCTTTCGTCGATTTCTCAAATTTCCAAGGATTGTTCAAACAGCGGTTCAAACTTGGCATTTGTTCAAAACTATGAGCGCGTCTTCACTTTTGAGGGGGTTACGGTTGGGTTCTGCAAAGGCTCCACGTCAGGACACAGAGTGAGAGATGCCCAGGTACAGTGCGCCGACTTCATTAGCTCCGACGAATGGCTCTCCAATTCTCCGGAATTACACCGATATAATCTATGGGATGCCTTGAAGACAAAAGTCTGCTCTATCACATACGCAAATCAAACCCTCTCATGACGACGCTTCCGTAATCCCAGGCGAACTTCATGGAAAATACCTGCGTGCCGCATGCCGCATGTGCGCCTGCCAAAGGTCTGAAGAAATTTGTAGAGGCTGAGAGGCGATCATTCCGGAGGCCAGTCCATGTATTTTGGATTCTCATCCTTGTCACAAATAAAATTTATGGGTAAAATCGATTCGTAATAAGTTAGTGCCGGAATGCGATTGAAATAATGGTGCACCAGTAGGTTTTGCCCACCCTGTAGAGCCCTACTGTTCATTTTTTACCCTGTTTCAATCTGGTAATACATATCAAACCATCACCATCCAAAAACGGTTTACTATTACTTCTACAGTGGTAATCAGTTGATACCGTAATAAAAGCCCATTGCGGGCTACTAGCACGATTCACGGCGCATTCACAAACGCTGAGAGCGAATGGAACCACTCTGGGTTGAACGTTCCATGGGACTAATATAGCACTGATCAGTTGCTAACCAAGAAAAGCAACTAAAGCTTTTAGAGATGCTATACTATGCCAAGAATTCGCTAGAAATTGAGGAACTTTAAAAATTATAAATAACTTAATTGTTAATAAGAGAATAGATAGGATGAGAAATCCCGAACATTGACGGATCAATACAGCCGAAGACACACTGCATATCCTGGAGGATGTCAAAACCAAGCGATCCGCCTGGCACGGAGTTCTACAACTGACTAGCTTATCATTAGGCAACATCGCAGATCCAGGAGCCGGCAGAGAAGCAGTGTTGCACTCTATTCTAGCTTTGATGAAGTGCTCTACTCTATAACGACTCTATGCACGAAAACCTCCAGGCCATCGCTGTCTAGCTACCTAATTTGCGGCCATTTCATCGAATATACGAGGTTTATATGTACATGGCAATAGGTTGGATGACAATAAAAAGTTGGTCCACGATAAAAACTGTGGCTTATTTCATCTAACAATTCAGACCGAAGCGGATACGGTGTTGATCCAATAAAATGAACATGAAGGCTGGAGCTGGACCAGGTGGGAAATGGATAGATGGAACTGCCACAGAGCGCATAAAAACCAACGAGAGTTCAACAAGGATGATGCGCTAAAACTGGCTGCACCGCAGATGGAATTGACGGAATGAAAAACAATTGTTCTACTAGTAACTCGCGGAAACTCATCTAAAATCCCTGCTACTCCAGTATTGAAAAGTTGTATCCAGAAGCTACATTCTCTAAGCGCCCTTCCTCTCCCTTGCGTTAGCCCACGCAGTCGCAGGGTTCCGCTGCCTCTAAGCGCCCAGAATGAAAGATAGCCAGAAAATAAAACCTTCTGATTTTTAAGCGAATGCAATTACCGGAAATTTAGACTGAAGGACTCATCTCCTTAAGAGTTGCCTTCACAGCAAGTGAGACTGAGTTTTGGCTTTGAGATAGCCACCTTTTCATTTTCTATAAGCACGCTACCGTGTTGCATAGCTCCAGGAAGTCGAATGCCAGCAGTGAATAGATCGCGCGCGAACTCCCAATGATTCTCAGGGATTCAGTGCGACGAGATGGATCTTTGATTCAGAAAGGAAACCAAATAAAAACTTACAACGTACCAGAAGTATTCGGTGAACCACTTTGACCTTTACTCTTAACACACAACTTCCGTCAGATAACACGGGACTTTACTCTTCTTCGGCAATTGCAGTGACAATAACACCTTGATCGTTAACACTGGACCTTGGTACACCTCCTTATCAGCAATATAAATTTGCCGACTGATTGTTTATCAGCTGATTACAAAAGAGCAAGAGTCAGTGAAAAACGATTCTGCTCAAAACACAACAAGGAAGAGATGCTGTTTATTTGTCCAGTAAAGGAAAAAGCAGCAGCATAAACTTGTCTGAAAGAACATTAGAACTGTTGGACTAGCCTTGGCGCCCTCGGAAAGTACTCCTCAACACGCGATCTTAGAACACCCACAGGTAAGCCTCGTACCCACACCTCTCGCTTGACGCATAGTAGGCTACCAATTACGCCACCATTGTTCGTGCGAGCGCTGATATGCTATTGGCTAAAATATTAAAAGCTGGAGTGAAAACGATGCCCTCTTTGTGAGAAAGGTGAATTTATTTTATTTACATTTAATTTATTTACATTGCTTCAGTTAATGCTGCTTCTAATGGTCTTACTACCAATAACCTATCATCACCCACATGTACAATTCGATGATGCGTAATTTGTAGCAGAACTATCTGCAGAAGTAAGAGGTGCATGCTCTACCCGTTCTGGGTCGAAGTTTTTTGTCCATAACCCAGCATCCTTATGGTGACATCATGCTTGTGTTGAACAATTGAAAACAACGGAGGGAAAAAATCGCTCGACACTCACTTTAATTGCCCTTCTTACAACATAGTACACATTATCAGCTGGGAGAAAACTGGGTTCGTTATCGATAATTAAATAATGGAAAGGAGTACTATTGTAAACAGATGGAAAAAAGATGACGCAGTACACGCACATTCGTCGGCAGTACCTCGAAATGAGGGCCCATCCGTGTAAGGCTCCTAGGATTCAGAAATTCACATCAAGCTACTTTTCGCCAACCTACCTCCCCGTCTCATAGTACTAGCAATATGTCACGTGGGTGTCTTAAAGTCACTAATGCCAGCCGTTAATCATCCACTCCCTTCAAAAAGGATGAAATCAAAAGCAACTAATAAGCTCCTCAAAACGACAAACAGCTGAAGTTCCTAATGATTCGTTTTGAACGAATGCCCTGAATGCCAACGAAACGAATGTTTTCGTTAACAAAAGTGTATATGGCAATATCCACAGAAGAAATGAACATAGAGAGCACAGGCTAGAAAAAGACATATGAAAAGCATATGGCCATAGAATTGAAACAGCCACTTGGCAAAAAAATCTTGATGGGTTAGACGAGATGCATCTTCGAAATCCAGCATGTCACTAGCAATCTGAGCATCATATGTAGTTCTTGCCCCTCGAATTCTGAGCAATAGGGCATGAACGTGCCCTTAGCTTGCACCCTTTGATTCATGAAATAAGAATGAAAGACTGTTTCTAGGAACAGTATTCGATTGAAGGCGGATTTCACAACGAAAAGGCAGTTTAACAGAAATAAGGGTAGAGGTGATCAGTAAAGAAAGGATGAAGAAAAATCATGAGAAACGGCCTCAGAACCCGAGAAATAGGACCCCTTCGTTGGTCGGTGATTTCCGCACTGATGCAACTCCCAACGGTGCCCCCTCTCCAATGCTAACACACACTCTCTCTGTGCTAAACGGCTAAGGGGTCAGATAGGCCGAGGAAAGCATACGGACGATAGCTTCCCGGGGAAGGCCATGCTAAATCGCTAGGAGCATATCCTTCGAATCGCGTGTAGGTCCGCAAAGTTAGGGGGCTGTCTTTCCACCAGGTAAGTTTCTCCTTTTTCGACATTCGAACCTTATCATGGAATCCTCTTTGAAAAAGACCAGCACGGTTTGCACTTTTCTCTCAGAGATAAGCCTGGGTATTCTCCGCAGCAATCCAAGGTATAGTGTGCCTTTCCGAACCACCAATATTGTATTTCTTTAGGCTAAAAAGCTTGGCGAGCACGCTATGAGCACCAACGCGCCCCAAGCCATCTTTAGGACATCACTTGACCTGCGCCAATTCCTCTAGAAATGCAATTACGACATTTTCATGTGAACAAATTTCATGATGTTGATTCTCAGCATGTCAAATCAAATTTTTTGAAGTGAATTTGGCATAATCCAAGTAAATGGTTTCGAGCAGGCCAGCGCCTATTGTGTGAGTACAACATGTTTCGCGCCAAGAGAAGGTGGAATCCGTGCTATGATAGAAACTATCTTCAGGGGTGAAATTCTATTAGCTGAACTGAGATTTTGACCATAACTTCAAAAAATGCGACATTAAAGGGTAAATCGTGTCAAAATCTGCAGCACGACCTGATTCCGAACCAGAAAACTAAAAACTAGGAGCATAACAAGACGATAACGAAGGAAAATCGTAAATATTATTCAAGGCAACGCAGAGGAAAGAATCAACCAACTACTAATCGTGCATACGAAGAGCTTTTCTTCTCCTATTGAGGGGTTCTCAATGTATAGTACTCTCATTACGAGAATTCATTGCAGTACAAAAACAAAATCGACTTCTGCTATCTTTTTATTCATCTAGCTCCCAGAGCGGAACCTGCACGACTAGTACTATGCTACACCAATGCTTGTGCGATCAATGAGAAGTGCATATGCAACTACTCCGAGCAGCATCAGTGGAACTCTTCTGGGTGTGATTCACTGGACCAGGAAGCAATTCATGCTTTTCGCAACTGGAAACTTTTCTCGATACGAGAACCCCAGGTCCACTACTAGCTCGCAGTGGGCCAGGGGTCAGGGCCAACCGTATTTCGAAGCAGGTATCAACGAGGGTGCGTATATGGTCCGCGAGGTAGGAGGGGGTCGTAACCGCGATGATCAGAAGGGGAAATCGATATCGACTTCGAAATGCATCGGCGAGTTGGAAGCACAGCGCAGTCGCGGCGCCCACCATGGCAGGGATCGTTAGTGCAAAGCGCTTTACATTCGAGTTATCCAGTGACAAAAACTGTTTCAGAAGGGTTCCGATGTGTTTCTGGAAGTGAATGGAACTCGAAAAAATTGCAACACTATGAAGAATGGACGTCTCTAAAAAAGAATTCAAAATTTTTTTCTGGAGGAACAGAATTTACAAATGCTTAAGTGAGTATACAAAAGCACATACTAGTAGTTTTCTATCATACGCGAAATTTTACACAAATTCGGTTTGAAAGGAAGTTACGCTATCAATACAAAAAACACTCACGAACGGCTTGATGAGTGCCCTTCCAAAAAAGTTCCAACGGGACTAATTTTTAAATCAGTATTCTTTTTGAATAAGTTTTAGCACTTTTTAGATAGAGAACAACAGAGCTTACCAGGAAGGATGATTGGTCGAAGTGGCCATATGTAAAGAGACCTACACCTGGATGCGTTTTTGGACGCTGATCTCGAATCTGCTTTCCAAATCTGCCAAACGATTTTCTGAATGGAGTTATGAAGGAAAGTAGTGCAGCGGTAGTAGTCCGGGTTCACGTGCGAGACGTCGTAGGATCGATTCCCTGGCGGGTTCTCTTTTTTGCCTTCGCTGCAAAATGATTGAAAAAGGCTCCCAACTACCTTACTCGATCAATGCTTGCCTGTAGTTACCCGTGCAAAGACTTTGCGAGGAGTTTCTAATCAGTTTCGGCGGTACTTACTAAAGACTGCACATGGAGCCCACAGAACTCTTGGCAGACGTTTTTGCAGCAAACAAGTGTGATATTCGTGTTCCGGAGATTAAAATACCCCTAGGGACAAGTTTGTAGCCAAATTTGAGATTTCGACCAAATTTCGAAATAAGCTGGGTATCTATCCATTCATCCATCAGCCTATCATCGAAGCCTATATAGCCTTGAGACGATATAATTTTTTTGGTTTCTGAAGAGTGTAAAGCAGTGTCTGGTTTTCTGTTCGCATGATTTCAACACCCACATTTTATTATTTTCAAATTTAAAGGGTCGCCGTCGTCCAAAATAGGTCAACCCTGGAACTACCGGCTATGGATATGTAGCATCAATGAGTGACTCGCCCACTTTTTT
>MU873488.1:0-14385 GCA_036418205.1 Ostertagia ostertagi | reverse complement strand
AACTGCGGTCACGCAAGGAATTGCTGATCCACTTAATAACTCTGTGGCGAAAGCCGACGTACTGGAGCTTATTTGAAAGAAATGAAGTAGGCACTCGGTTAAAAGCCTTTGCGAAATCAAAATACACTACATGAACATCCTCCTCAGATCAATAGCCTTGGTCCAATCGTTCAAGGACGTAAGCAACGCTGTCCTCCACTGATCGTCCCTTACAGAATCCATGTTGTGAAGAGGGAATAACATTGTTACATTCTAAGTGGGCCAAAAGCCGGCGCTTCAATATTTTTTCAAATGCTCTAGCAAATATGGAAGTAATGCTGATTGGACGGTAGTTTCCGAGGAGGCTGTAGGGTGCTTTTTTAGGCACAGGTACCACTAGCGAATGTATCCAACGCGAAGGAACTTCTCCCTCATATAAGACAGGTTGAAAATATGATATGCTCAAGGGGGTAAAGTATGTGTCCAAGGATCATTTTGATAAATCTAAAGGGAACGAAGTCAGGAGTAATGGAGGAAGAATTGGGCCAACTAGAGAGTACTTCAAAAATCTCGTCTCTATGAAACCAAATGGAAGGCTCCATAACGGGACAGATAGGCAGTAATTCCTGGGAAACATGCTGGTCAGATGACGTATAAGCAAGAAGGAAGGTCCGCGCAAGGAGGTCCGCCTTACCACTATCACTTGTCGCAAGATGAGATTCATCAATCAAAAGAGAGGGCATTTTGTTGCTGTCTTTTATTCTAGTACTAATATACTTGTATAGTTTAGAGAGGTCTGAGATTTTGAATGTCATTATGGTTCTTTGCGGTTGATAAGATGCATGGCGCATCTTAGCAATCGTTATTCGCACTTTTCTGATGAACAGCTTACGATAGACGACGGAAGGCTCATTCCAATGAGAGCCGAAACAAAATGAACAGCAAACTTCTAATGATTAGTGAAGTCAATAGAAATACTCACTTTATTGGAAGTGAAACAGCTAATAGCCGGTCTACTCCTAATATGAGACCCATACCAGCTTGTACATTCAGCGCAAACAGGCCGAATATACTGTACATGAAGCAGTCAATATTCGGTCGAAAATACCATTTTTGGAGCATCAAAATGCGCAGTTCAACCTGGAAACACGAATAATCCTGATTTGAAAGACATCATTCGAAAGTTGAAACGTTGTTTGGATGACGATAACCGATAAGGTTTGCCAAGATTCAAAATTCTCTTTCAGCTTTCTTCGAGAATTTTTGGAATTTGCTGTTTTGAATGAACCTCAGTGGACAGACCCAGGCCAACGGTGTTGTATGGGGTATAAGTGCGTCCTGGCAAAATCATCTAGGAATTTCGTAAAACAGCCAGATGTATTCTCTGCACAGATTTCTAAATACCCCAATTTCCGGTAGATAAGCCCGCGCTGATTTCACGCGGTGTAATTTTGTACAGCTTGGAATCTACCGTAAATTTGCCTATAGAGGTAATTCGATGCCCTGATTACGAAAATGACTTTCATTTTAGCGGTGGCGCCATCTGGCGCCAGTTGGCGTCACCTTGTCACGACACCTGTTTTCACCAAATTTGGTGTAAACTTCCGTATAGGGGTTATTTGGTGTCCTGATTACGAATATGACATCCATTCATTATGCCTAAAACGAATGTCATATTCGCAATCAGGACACCAAATACGTAGCCCCTATACACATGTTTGGTGAAACATGGCGCCACGCTAAAAAATTGAATGTCGTTTTCGTAGTCAGCATATCGAATAACCACTATGGGCAAGTTAGCGTCTCTAGATGTATGCTAAATTCCTGCACCGCGGAGTTGTTTTTACAGATATTGCGGCGCTCATCTATCCGAAATTACGTAACAAACCAAAGTTGTAGTTTGTTTCTTTTTGTGAGTTTTTTCGGTAAAAATGTACTCAGTTTGTTAGAAGCACTCCTTGTGTTTATCCTTAGTAGTGGAGAGTACTTTTCTGAGCTCTTTACGACAATCAAGGACCAGTTAATAAGTAAACGGCTCATTTGTGGTGTACGTTTGATAAGGACTGTTGAATGTTCTATATTCCATGCATCCTGCACACATACACCCAATTGCTTGCAACTGGTCATTCATCTCGGAGCTCCTTCACTCTTGCGCGTGGGCAAAGATATCTATTCTCCTGGTTTGGGACCGTGTTTCTAGGGTAACGCAAGCCGAATTGTGGAAGCACTCTAGACTTCTTCCACATTACACCGATGTTATCCGGTACGTATATGAGCGGCGTGTTCTTATCTTAGTACTCACAGCACATATGAGTAATCCCAACGTCGCCATCGCCCCTCCAAGCTACATTCGTCCATCGAAATTTGCGGTATAAAGATGCTTCTGCGCCAATTTTGCATTTTTATATCGTGTTTTTTGAAAAGCTTGTTTGGCCCAGAGGTATTATTATCAATTATAGATGTGAAAAAATGCCCAGTTTCACGGAAACCGACATGAAAAATAATGAACGGTGTTTTGACGTACCAGGTAGATACAGACGAAGAAATCGATATGGCAAGAATACAGATCAATATATTACAACGATGTTTCAGAGCAGGTGAGAATATTGTCGCCAAAATTATAATTCCGTTGCCAAGTACGCCAATAATGGAAAAAGTCAATGTGGCGATCACCATAGGCATTGGCACCAAGGACAGTGGGTAAGGTTACATTTTGCGACATTTATGCGGATCCGGAGCAATCCTGGAAGCAGAGGTTGTGATGTAAACGAACAATATGAAATGGAAATTCGGAAAAGCGAGTATACGACAGAAATCCAGCAATTTGGCATTTGAAATTTGAGGCATAAGAAGGTGCAAGAACTGCTAATGCTCGCTCAAGCAGTATACATGTCAGGACAGCATTATCACGGGGATAGAAATAAGATCCATAAGCGGGCAATACTCAAAAAAATGTAATAAAATATTAATATTCAATTATATACTTTATTGTTGATGACTGGTTTTGCGCAGATGGCGGCGCGAATATCACATTAATCTATCGGTTTCTAATTTCCAGCAAAGCTGTCGACGTGAGGGCTCTCAAAACGAGCTCCGCGCTTCTTTCGGCAAGCTGTTTTTCACGTGTTGGGCAGATCTTATTAACCAAGCCGCGGAGAAAACATACCTAAATTCATTAAAATTTTGAGGAGTGGCCCCACGGAAAACAAAATTCAGATTCGAGATTGAGGTCTGCTCAGAGCTTTGTCTCCATCTCGGCCACGTTCGAGCTCTCGTGATGGATTTGTCTCACGTTCTGCTATATTTCAAATGACTCATCCTGGGTACCTGACAGGGTAATGTTACTTACGGGCAGGAGGTCCGTCGCCATGCGAGAAGGCAGAGAAGCGGACGGGTCACGGAGGAAGTCGTAGCGCGACAATATGGGGTGTACTATACTGTATATTCTTCTTAACTTGATTCGAAGGCGCTACATTACGCGCTGTGGCTCGTCGCTACCTTCTTAGCTCTCTCTTTCTCCGCGTGGCTGGCATCTGTCGGGGTTTACAGGTTACTTGAATTTTCCAGTGCCAAGAATGGCGCCGAACACAGACAGTTAAAGAGCGGCATCTGGTGCGGCTCCAAATCTCAAGTAAGGAGGTGCGAGCTCTAGGACCAAGCCTTGGAGGAAGGAACTCCAGGGTGAATTAGCCGATTACAGTGAGGCAAAAGCTAGAATGCGTGAGAGCACAATGGTCATCAACAGTTAATAAGGCGAGAGAGCGCAGACGAGAGCAAACGTATCAGCGCTCAAAAGGACCGATTCAAGTAGTTCGTTGACCTCCTGTCGGTATCTATTTTTTTGAAAGCCTTCATTGCGTATATAATTATACTCAATCTACTATCTGCGAATTTTGAACTTTGTTCACCTGGAGGCGCTATGTGGGGGAGAGCTTCGTTGGCACTTTACCAAACTAAAAATGACTGATCAGATCCCTCTCGCTTTCTCCAAATTTTGCTTGAGCTGCGCCTCCATATAAGCAACGTGGGGGTTTCACTAGTATCGTATGAACATAGTATGTATAGAGTGTGGCAGATTAAGGGAATAATACACGGCCTCATTTTGAAGTTCATGGAAGAGTAACCCATGCACATATAATCCACTTTTATCGTCATTCAAATTGAGGGAGTACTTCTGAAAGTGGCCTCATCGGAGAATGCACTACGGGGAAGGGGGGCGCAGAGGTGGAGGTGAAGGTTTGTGGCGAGGGAAGGGGTCGGGGGGCAAGGAAGTGGGACTTTAAACCTAAAACTAGCCGCTCCCGAAACGGTCCCGCCCCTGTCACCCCCTGCATTCACATTTGCGACTTTATCGAAATTGTTGGTTTCCGCACTTTTTCTAACGTCAGTGTCTTGTATTCCGTAATAACTTCGTATAGCATCGGCCCCCCCCCTCTCCTTATCCAAACCACAATTTTGATCCTGTCAACCCAAAATCGACGGACCCAAGAAGGATCTCGTATCTTTGCTTCTGATTGCTTTCTCCGCTTTTCTATTTTGGTTCCATCTCCAGCCCGGAATTATTGAAGTCGGGTTTCCAAGCACGAAACTTTGTAAGCTCCCCTTGTATCGTTCAGGTCAGGGTGGTTAATCAAGGCACGCGATATTTGTGGACAATTATCTGCCTCTGATATACAGGGGTGGCCAAAAAAAGAGACACTCAGCCCATGGCGCACATCATCGAACTTTTCGTCACACAGGGAGCCGATGTTAATGAAAGTTTTATGGCGTTATATTCCTTAGTTGTTCCTCCGTAAACAGAAGCAAGCACTCCTTCACTGCCCCTGCCGTCTCCAGAATATGACGTCATCTGCCGTCACCGTCGAGCTCAACGAGGCTTACCGAAATCGCTCCGACCTGAAGCTGCTACACAATTTCCTCAGTGAATTAATTGTTGAATAGCTTCCCAGAGACATTAGCTGTGAATGTGCAAAACCGCTTTTGACCTGCGTTTCAGAGACGTCGTAATCGTCTATGGTATCTCAACGACCTCGTTGAGATCGTACCGCGCACAATGCTTCCGTGGGAAAATCTTCTGATGTCGTCGGTGTAGAAGGCTGTTGTGTAGCTTGTTGATAGATTATAACGTGCTCTTCAATATTCAGTTGGGGTCATTTGGTTTGGTTTCGCGACGCGTAAATAATTCCGTTTTGAATGTTGAGTGAAGTGTCTCTTTTTTTTGGCCACCCCTGTATATGCACAGTGCCCTCAACGTAAAACAGCCCGTTGACGCGTGTAATGAGGATTGAATAGAAACTAAGCGTCAAACCCTGTTATTACTTTGAAGAATTCTCAAGCATAACAAAAGTGAAAAAAAAAACAAAAGTCAAGGAATTAGCCGACACTAGTAATTATATGTGCGCGTTCTTTTTAGCGTTTGGTCGATGAACACCTGACATTCACTCACAGTGTACTGATGAACCATCGTAAGTACATCACAGAAAGTTGCAGAAGTGCAAAGAAAGTCGGTAGTGGAGGAGCACAGTGCACTCATGGCACAGTTACAGGATTAACACCCTCATTTGCACATCGAAAAGCACTGGTTAACAATTAGCACATGAAAGGACCGAAGGCTTACTTCATGATTTACACTTTCGGCTTAGTAGAGTAAATTACTAGTAAATTACTTGCTGACAGTAGTACGGGATCAGCTACCTTCACTCGTCAAACCTAGCAAACGCAGGATTGGTGCACAAGCAAAAGACAGCGACAGCACTAGCGCAGTTCCATGAATCGGTTCAGGTGAACCAAGATTTCTTTTCACTGAGCTGACTGCATAGTGCATGTCGTCTGGAACAATCGGAGTGTGATGTTATGCTCACAATTGTGACGATTCCTGATGAAACTTAGTTGCATGGCGCACCTCAAAGAACGATAAGAATCACCTGTCACCTTTTTCTTGAAGGCAAGAATCAGGATTACATTGATGGGTTGATTCCACTCAAATGTGAAAGTAGGGATGGAGGTGGACCGCCAGTGGAGAAAAAAGGAAAGAAAATCCTGAAATACACAGGAAATACGAGCATTTTGCTCATGCTGTGGAGAAGTTCAAAAGACAGGCAGGGAGATGAGAGATAATGTGAGCGCGGAGAGTGGTAGAGAAGTCCGAGAAGAGAGAGCATAGCAGATCAACGCAGCGACGCAGACAAGATATCGACGGTGGGCGGACCATGTTAGTTTGGTGGAGTCTGTTAGAAGTCCATGGCGCCTAGGGTCCTAGTGACGCGTTTCGATGTAGAAAGGTGGCGCTACCTTTGCACTTGCGTACCCAGCACTTCTAGCCATGGTAAGGGCTTCTTAGGTGGGTCTGAGCCCGAACTTTGCCTTTAAGAGACCATTTACGTGAGAATCGAATGCAAAAAGGCTGAATAGTATTGCCTTAAAACTGCAAACTTAGCGAATTATAATGCTTTAATTGCTATTGCGGATAGGGTAAAACGGTACAATAAAGAGTGTGTGGAAGCATGGAAGACACGCACCAGTGGAAGCAGTAGTCAGGGGCCTAAGGAAGCAAGATGTGGCCTTTTCGTGGCCAAAGGCGCGCTAGTTCAGCGCCCTGGGGCTGCCAATCCTTCCCTGAGCTCCGCCTCCGCCGCCTGTGCTCCGCCCATTAGTGTGTTGCTAGCAGCATCATTGTTCTGATCTTTAGACGAGATATCCTATTTCGAGCGCATGAACTAACTTTTCCATGGAATGTATCATCAATCAAAGTATGATCTTCACAATGTTAGCGACTATCGGTTCAACATTTGCAAATGCCACCTCTTAGTTGGTTGCTAAACAACTTGTCCATTATCGGAGGTCAACGGGGTTCTTGACGGATTTCTTTGCATTTTTCGCCGCTGGGGCATTATTAAGCATCCTCCACATCCACTATGACTGACCCAATTTATCGTAATCCCTCACTTTAAGTCCGAGAACACGGAACCATAAATAACTGTTAATACCGCCAACATCTTTATAGATATCAGTTCTGCGAAGTCGGGCCGCATAATTTCTCCATAATAGAATCGACAGGGAATCTTTGACCCTTAAGCTACCGTCTGGCGCTTCTATTAAATTATTCACCCTGGTTATCGAAGAGTAGTGACTCATTTGTCTGCAGTAATGATTATGGAGATTGAAAACCGAAACTGCTGAGGAAGTGGAATATAGCTCAGGATTGTCCAAAGCTGTTTTTAGCGAAAATATACTGGTGTGCAAAACCTAAGGACGAATGT
This sequence comes from Ostertagia ostertagi, assembly GCA_036418205.1. Taxonomy (NCBI): domain Eukaryota; kingdom Metazoa; phylum Nematoda; class Chromadorea; order Rhabditida; family Trichostrongylidae; genus Ostertagia; species Ostertagia ostertagi. The sequence continues at coordinate 7,147 of MU873488.1, read as the reverse complement.
AGCTCTTGCATGACGTGTTACTGGCGAGTAACATAACTCTATGGAACCTAACCACACATAGAAAGAGCTGCTACAGGCAGTACAGAAAGCAATTGACAGGAACCGTTAAACGGTCCACAAAGCTATCAGTAAATTATGTTACTTCATCTACCTCGTCCCTAAGTTTTGCACACCAGTGTAATTCCCTTTCAAGGTGAGCTGTTAAAGGGAGTTGCTGCACGGAGAAGGAAGAACAGAAATGTAGGAGTAGTATTTTGGGCTGCAACCAAAGTCCCCCTTTGAAAGTCCCCCGCGTGTTAGCCAGAAAACAGTCCCCCGTGCGCTAAATGACGCATAATTTCACAAAAAAAACGCCCGGCAGCAGAGACGCGCAAATGTATCTCACCAAGATGAAACTGTCCATTCTAGGAAACCTAGCGTGACAAAGTCCGGTACAAAGAACGCGCATCACACGCAATTGGTTGAGCATTATGTTATCTCAATTTCCAATTTGCAAAAACTTAACATTTTATCTTAATACTAATCCGATTAAGTGCGCCTATGGCCATTTCAAATAGCACACTACAGAATTATCTAGTATTACCATACAAGGGCGGACAAAAAGTGACACACCTTGACTTCACATTTCAGACAGCGTTGATCACACTTTGCTGAAATCCAATCGACCCCGAACTCAGTATTGAAGAGCACCTTCTAATCTATCTAAACCTTACATGACAGCCTTCTACACCGACGACATCAGAAGATTTTCCCACGGAAACATGGTTCACGGTATGAGCTCAACGGGGTCGACGAGGTACCATAGACCATTACGACGTCCTGAAATGCTGGTCAAAAGCGGTTTTGCATAGTCACAGCTAATGTCTCTAGGAAGCTATTCAGCAGTTAATCCATTGAAGAAATTATGAAGCAGCTTCAGGTCGGAGCGATTACGGTAAGCCTCGTGAGCTCGACGGTGACGGCAGATGCGTCATATTCTAAAGACGGCGGGGACAGTGAAGGAGGCCTGATTCTGTTGCATGGGAGGAACACCTTAGGAATATTTGCCGTAAAACTTTCATTAACATCGGCACCCTTACAACGAAAACTTCGGTGATGTGGCCATGGGCAAAGTGTCTCTCTTTTTTCTGGCCTTCTCTGTCTGTCAAGCTGTCTGAGCACAAGGACATTTCATAGCGGTTGATTATAATGGAATGATTTTCACGGATGCATGGCGCATCCATGAATATTAATGATGATTAATACAAATTTTCAACTGCGACATTTTATCGCTATAATTACTAGGTGTTCCAATAAGTTCGTGAAACTTTTTTGCACCCCTGTCAAAACTTCATTTAGCAACTTTTGAAGATGGCCAAGTAAGCATCGAAGACCTCACTTCGTGAATTAGCTTATGCTCAATCATGCACGCCTTGGCTGCTTGAATTCGAAAACGAAGAGAGCCATGCTTTCCACACACTGATTTATGGACTTCTACTGAGCCACAGATCGGTCGAACCCAGGAGTTAAGTTTGCTTAGTGTACACCTCTTCGTCGTTTTCTCGCGCGGTGTCAGAATCGTGAAACCTGCTTCACTCTGGAGACTACAGCCTGGAAAATCCTGACCCGAGAAGGCAATCGGTGCCCGGATTTGGACCTGCTGTTGTCTTCCATTGAAATCCGCACGAACTATTATGCTATGTATCGCCGCTCAGATGTTTCCTGTACGCGCGTTATAGATGCCTGCCTCCTTGGAAAAAAGTCCAAATGACTTGCACAGTGATACACTAAGAATGAAAAAATGACGCACATTTACCTATTCCTTTCTCACCGTGCCCTGAATAATGCACGCTTTTGCATATGAGAAGTTGATCATGCTCAACAATGCGAATGCATCAGCGCTAGATCGGATCAGAATGGCTGAAAAACGTGTCCAGGACCGCAAACGTGCTTGTCCACGTCATGGAGCAAATACGTAGAATCAGCATTGTTAAAATTTCTCTCAGCTTCGCCTTGTGAAAGCCGAGTTCCTGTGATCACTCTCTGGACTGCCTACAGAGTCCAAACTATACGCCCAAAATTCATAAACTAGGGCCCGCTACACACAACCCAGAGACATGTGTTCCAAACCCCTCGCACACTCAGATTGCCAAGCCTCAGTGATGAAGGCTACTAGATCTCACCGTGCCACAGTGATCAGCCTCATTCGCAACGCTCACATCCTTCCTGCTAGGAATTATCTTATGGTACAATAAAATACGATCCCAACACCGAGGCAGACCAACAGGACGATCACTCACTTCCCATTGGTAACTGCCGATTCTAGCGTAGTCACGGTATCCGGTTAGTCGGTGGATCCGTTGCCAACAAATCAGTGCATAGTTGATCGTCCATATATTGTGATGATATTGCTAGTTTAGAGAGAACAGCTTTACGCACAGAATAAATGTGCGAGGCCGATGAAGCTTGCACAATTTCTTGTAGTTTCATTACAATAAAGTTCACCCTAAAATATTGCATTTCCGGGACCAGCAGCCAACTGGTGATTTTTCCACTATCACCAAATGATTCCCCACTACGAATAACCCCTGTATCGCAATTTTGGTGGGAGCAGCTTTTCTTCGAACTTTTTTGTAATTATTTTTCGATTTTTGCACCGTTTCATAATATAAGGTCACCCTGTGAAAATGAATACTACATTATCGGAAACAACCAACCTGCCTGTGAAATTGAATGTTTGTTACAAACACAGTAGCTAAATTTATGGAATGTTTCGTACTCGCCTTTTGAAGAAAAGGTAAAGTTTATGCATTTCATGGTGCTTGGCACGGTTCGCGAGTCTTTCCAAAGAACTTCGGACAGTCATTAGCACTGCTCATGGATAATTGAAAAGCTCCTACGTCTCCAGATATTCTACAATATCAGAACATCCACAAAATGGTTTCTATAAATGATTAGAGGATTAGAGAAGAGTTATGAGGGCTGTCCCGTGCAGTATTTCCGCTTCAAATCGGCGTCGATGCCTGATTTAAGGTTTCTATCTTGAAAAATATGAACTGGAGTGCGGTGAAAATTATGCAACACAACATTACCAGGAAAGCAACAAAGACGTGTCCGAAGGCTCAGTGGCCATTGCAAAGTGGCACAACTTCAACCCGTAAAGTTGAGAACTTGAAGAGAGTTTGAACAAGGTTGAGTCTGCTCCACAGTCGCACCATATAGCAAGATAATTCCAGTAAAGTTGGTATTTTTTGGACAAAACTGGTTATACAAACAGATCCTGCGAATATAAACACTTTTGAAGTGACTTGCGAAGGTGGCCGATTCACTTCAGCGCTTGCAATTTTAGTTAAGGAAATGTGAAAGGTGTGGGTGCTTTTTGTGATGATGTTGTGTCAAAATTTCGCTTCCATAAACTGCATAATGGACTCCAAAGATTAGCATAGAGCCTTGCGAGGACATTTGACCTCTTCCTTGAGCTGATGAAGTCGGCTAGCCTACGTGGTCATACAGAACAGTACAGGTACCCATGTAGGTCATTCAACCAGAAGCAGCATTTCTCTCGAAACCCTGATGAACTGAACAAATTTTTCTGAATTTCTAGTCGTGTTCTAGTAGAACATCTCAGGGGCATCTTCGTCATGAGTAATAGTGCGGATAAACGCCAGTTAAAAATTACACAAGAGCGTGTACAAGCAACCCTTGAACACGGAAGTGAATCGATGGTGATCTGCCTTGGAATCTCAATTCCGGTAGGCCACGGAGACTATTCAATGTTGCCCTTGATAAAGGAGGAACCATACATTATTATGTCTATTTTATCTGTCATTAATCTTAGGTAATTGTTCTTTTTTTCTCAGGGTGACCTTATATTATGAAACGGTGCAAAAATCGAAAAATAATTACAAAAAAGTTCGAAGAAAAGCTGCTCCCACCAAAATTGCGATACAGGGGTTATTCGTAGTGGGGAATCATTTGGTGATAGTGGAAAAATCACCAGTTGGCTGCTGGTCCCGGAAATGCAATATTTTAGGGTGACCTTATAGTTATGAAACGCACTGTATCTGAGTGTTGTCCTTGGGCGGTGAATTCTTGGTGCGCTTTCACGATTGTGCGCACCCCTTGTGCAAATAGTTAAAGGATAAAATAAAGCATTTGCCGTTGATCAATCCCTTTTTTGGGATGCGGCACGCATTCTACTTCCATTTGTACATTCGTAGTGGCGTTTGAATGCGATGTGGCCTATACAATGACTTGCGGGGGCCAGCCGATGTACAAGTCAGTGTTTTTATCCTCCCAGACAAGTCTGGTACCAATTAACCGACCCCGGAGGGATGGAAGGCTTGGTTGGCCCGGGCGACTCACGACCCAGGATTTGATCCCCGGACCGCTCGCGTGGTAAGCGTGCCACTTGCCACTACACCACTTCCGCCCAATAATTAAATAAAGAAGCAAAAATTTGTGCTTGTTTTTCTTCTGCCATGAATTTATTAATAAATTCCATGATAAAAATTTAGTGTTGGCAAAAAACGGAACAAGTATGGGATTTGAGCAAGAAGCACTAGCTGCTAATTCACTAGCCATTAGATAAAACAAAAGGAAACCGCCAGAAATCCTCTCAATGAAGTCCTCCCATTTGAAGCGGTCGGAGAGTTAGGTGAAAAAGCAGCGCAAGAAGCAGAAGCAACGCGAGAAGGCAGACGGAGACGAGAGGGCGTAGCGATACCCGCCATGCGCTCTTGCTAGCGCAAAATGGTGCCGTTTTGTATTCCTGGAATCAACATCTAATCAAGGGCGGTAACGAGTTATCTTTACAATAGACACTTATAGTTACTGCATATGCGAGAAATGTGGTTTTTCTGATCGCAGTAGCTATATCATCGAGAGTGAACGCCTCCCTAGAAAAGGATATAGGTATAAGTAGGTTAAATTGGTTGAAATTTAGGGAATTTGGTAAATTTTTACTGTTTCAGAGTGACTATATACCCCCCGCTCGACGGCATTTTTGGAGGAAAAAGTGGGCGGAGTTTGGTGGGTTGAGTGGTACCAGAATTAAATACTATAGGTACCATAGGGAGGAATATGGTGGTCGAGGGTCGAGAAGGTGGGTCGTAAAAATTTTTCGAAAAGTATTTTTCGAATTTTTCGAAAGAAAAGACGATAGGGTTGACCCTGAGTCATGTAGTGGCAATTACTCTCTAGCAGATGCATAAGCAGTGATTGCTGATTCTGTCAAAACTGCTTCTTGACGATATGACGATAACAGCAAAATGGACCATGATCATTCAGACCTTTCGGTAATTGCTATGAGCGGATATTATTTGATTCTATCAGCTGCCGTGAGGAAAGCTAATTTGAGCACGTAGACAAAATTGCTTTAAACATATAATTCGAAGTCCGAACGACTTCCGCGTCTGAACGCTTCAAAACAGTCGTTTGCACCGATTTCTTCCATATTTGGCCATTTGACCAGATTGATACTGTATCTCTTAAAGGCAGTTTAGCTGGCTGTACATAATTTGACATGTATTTTACTTCTTACTATTTCCTTAAACAAGGGCCGAAATGGTGTAGGGACAAGTGTGCTGTTTACCAAGTGCGCGAATCGTGAGTTGTGTGTCATCCGGCCTTACCGAGCCTTCTATGTATTTCTCCGGGGTCGGTCACTTGATGTCAACTTGCCTGAGAGAAAAACACTGTGCATCGACTGGCCCCCACAAGCCATTGTATACAGGGGGGGGGGCAATAAAAAAAGACATTTTGTCTCCAGACTCAAATGGATTTAATCACACTTTGCTCAGCTCAAAGCGTGTGCTCCCAACTTAGAATTGAAGAGCGCATTTCATTTCATAAGAAAATCTTCATAGTGGCCATCTACGTGGACGGCATCAGAAAAATTTGCCCCGGAAACATGGTGCTCTGGTCGAGCTCAATGGGGTTCTCGACTGATCGTGTACCGTTACGACGGGTTCCGAAGGGCGGGTTCCGAGGGGTTGCATAGAGCTAATGTCCCTAGGAAACTATCCCACGTTGAATCGATCCAAGAAATTATGTAAGAGCTTCAGGCTGAAGCAGTTACTGTAGGCCTCCCTGAGCTCGACGACGGTGACAGATGACGTCATATTCTGAAGACGGTGAGGGCAGTGAAGGAGGGCCTGCGTGTACTTATAGAGGGACATTTAGGGAATATTTTGCTGAGGAACTTCCGTCAACGACGGCAATCTCTGCGAAGAAAAAAAGGCCGAAGTGCGACATGGGCAAAATGTCTTTTTTTTGCCCCCCCCCCCCTGTAGGCCAAGTCGCAGTCAAGCGCCACTACGAATGAACACGAGCACACGGTTCGGACTGTGGTCGTAGCAAAGTGAAAGGAAAAAAATTAGGCAAAAATTATGCATTCAGCAGTTACTCACACTTCCCGAGCAAAATGTAGAGAAAGCATTATTTCATTTTATTGTTCCTTCCCAAAGTTACCTCGACAGTTCAGCGGTAATATTTCTATTCCTGCATAGTTAATGGCGCACCTTCAAAAAGGGGTACATTTAAATGGATACGCACAAGAGAAGTACATGTGCCTCTAAGAACGGTATTCAGGCGGCAAAGAAAGTGAATGGTACCATTTTCGCATCGAAAAGTGAGCTAGTTGCAACGCTGCAGGAAACCAAACCTGGAAACCGCACCGTCCGAGAACGACTCCGCCCACAAGTAAGATTTTGCGTTCCTGCTACAAACATCACGGGATTTTCATTTTGGAGCGCATTTTGTATCCGACGGCCGTATCTTTCAGTCGTGCCATGTGATGTGTTCAGCGGAGTAACTCTTGTACCCCAGGCAATTCTAAGCCGGTGAGCTCGACCAAAAGCGATGAGCGAAATGGGGTCCGTATTTGTATTTGTCCGTATTGTATTCGACGAAAAAGTCAGCTTTTACCCGCAAGACTGCCACTTTCAAACCTCAGTTCACTTGGCAAAATGTCAAACCCAAATTCATTTTGAATGCATACGGAATGCGTACAGGGGAGGGCGAGTAAGCCAAAAAAGATATTTCGCCCAGACCGCACGTCAGCGATTTTTTCGTCGCACAGATTGCCGTAATGGCAGGTTGTCCTACAGTGAAACTGTTCTTGAAGATGTCCCACTGTAGGGAGATGCAATCCTCCACTGTTCTCACC
>MU873487.1:0-12277 GCA_036418205.1 Ostertagia ostertagi | reverse complement strand
CCCCCTTGCTCACGGATTTCCCGAAGTACGCAAAGATGCCAGGCAAGCAAAGCGCCGCGCCGCCGCGTGGTCCCTCCCAACTAAGTTAGCACCTAATTTTTGGGCACTCCTGTTGATATGAAGGATCAGAATTTCGCGATAGCTCTTCACTAGTTTTTTTTTCTCAAGCAGACGATTCCCCTTTTTTGCGATAGTTCTGTTGCAGTTTGCTTTGATCACCGGTTGTTGAAGTTTGTGCAGATACAGATGTTCTTTGTGGCTTCTTTCGGGCGATAAGAACGTATTATCGGGAACTTCCGCATTATGGCCTGCTCTATCGCCGAATATATTCCGTCAGACGAGAGGACAGGTCAACCTGAACTGTAGCGTGTGAATGCCTAATATGTAATAAATTTGATCCGGTCTTTGGTCAGCGTCGGAAGCAGTATTACTGCTGCTTGTAAAAGAGGTTGCAAGTTCGGAACAGTAAACATTTGAAGTGATGGTGGCTGCTTGGCACCACTCCACAGAGCCGCCTCCCGCTTTTCTTTCGACTATTTGGAAATTTCCAGCGACAAAACGAACGCAAAAAAGCAGGTGAGGTGAAAATCTGTGTTAGACGGGAGAAGCATAATCCAAGTGTTGATATAGAACAAGGAACGGATTGGCACAATTTTCATTCGGACTTCCTGCAGATAAACGATTAACGGATAGCTGGTTTATCATAGGTAAGCACCCGCAGTGGTGTGTGTCATTTGTACCGAAAATCGCCGCGCGCCACGAAGTACCGGCGGCAAATTTGCGCACGTGTGACATGGATTAGAAATGGTTCTGTATTAATTTAGCCATGAAACACCTCGGTGAATAGTTTTACTTGGTTTATCAGTGCAACATATGCAAACTAGTTGTGATTATTCTATTCTGTAGTGGAAACGTTTGTTAATCCTACAGAAAAGGCCGTCCACATCCATATTCATTTCAGTGACGCTTTTTTGCAAACGTAAGATCTCATATTTGTGGCGCAGGGCATGTCGTTCCATCGTTGGTAGTTCCCGTCCTTGGCTGGGTCTTTGCCAGTATGGTCACTAAAGACCTGAAACAAGCGCCACAGATTAACCCGAATCGATTCCGATAAGCACTCAGGTTCTTTGAAAATACGTATTGCATTCTAGTATACCTCAACGCAGTGCTCAGATCCTCCTGCGTCATCAGGTTGTCCAGGACCCCAGAACAGGAAGTCGACTTTGCTGCCATCTGTCCACGACCAAGTCTTTGCTAGTCGGATAAGTTGCTTGCTTCAAGCCAATCCACGTCAAATCAGCATCGTTAGTGTATGTGATGCCTGACATCCCCATCGCTAAAAAAATTGGCTATTACTGAACTTTGAAGGAATCCAGCTCTTTCATTTCGTAGGTCCTTAGGCACTATTTAAAGGCCCACTCCACAAAGATGTCGGACGAACAATGTTGTGAGATGCACAGACAAGTCTAAAGCGCAAAAGTTGCGCAGTAGGAGCTGCGCGAAAAGGGCGCTAAGACCTTGCCTTTTGGCTACTCTATTGCTAAGCTGCAACATCGACACACCGGTTGTCTGCGTCTCGTTCGTCACTCCGCCCCCTCACCTGTACTCTCTCACCAACACGCTGTGCTTCTTCCTCATATTACTGTCACTATCTTTCCAGCAAGTCTTTACTTTCACTAATTTTGCTACTACTTCCATATTAAAGCGCCACCTTGGCCAGCGACTTAGCTCCAGAGCTGAGCAGGAGGAAACGAGCGGCATGGGGAGCGTACAAGAACATCGAGGGAGTAGTGAAGAAGACGAAGAACATCCGGCTCCGTGCCCACCTCTTCGATTCCGCTGTCCTTCCTGCCCTAACCTACGCCTCAGAGACTTGGACTCTGCGCAGGCAGGACGAGCATGCGGTCAGCGTTATCCAACGCGCTGTCGAGAGGACGATGCTAGGAGTAACCCTATACACGCAAGTGCAGAGGGGAATCCGGAGTTCCGAACTACGCCAACGATCGAAGATCAGGGACGCTGCCGTTTTCGCCAAGGAATCGAAGATAAGGTGGGCCGGACACGTCATGCGATTTTGCGATGACCGTTGGACCAGAGCGGTTACCGACTGGATCCCTCGGGACGTCAAACGAACACCTGGACGACCGCCGGCCGATGGTCAGACTTCTAACCTAGTTGGGGGGGGGCACGCGGCGGCGCGGCACTCTTCTACGAAAGCTCTGAACGAAAGGAATGAAGGACTTCGTGTCCCTCGAGCGAGGAGGATCCACTGGACCACTCTTGCACGCGACAGGGACGAATGGAGACGTTGCTGGCGCCCGCTCGAGCAATTCGATGATCAACGGGACGACAGGTGATACAGGTGATACCAGGCCATAGAAAGTGCCTTTTATGGGAGTTGACTCGAAATTGCACGTAATTTACTGATGTGTCAGCAGAAATTGAGCTGAAAGTGTGCAAACTAGACACGGTTACCCGCAAGCGTCTAGTCGCGAAGTCGTAGAACGGGCAACCTGAATAACTTACTCGCTACGAAGTTGTTCTCCTCGAGACTGTGAATGGAAGCTAGGTGACCACCATTCGCTTTGCAAATATTCTCTGCATTCTCGAAACTTGCCCACAGGAAATACTGAAAGATGTACATGTAACTTGCTGCTTTCAACTTTTATTATTTTATTCGTTAAGAAGCTTAATTATTAAACTCAAGCAGGGTGAATAACGGTCGAGGAATTCCTCGACCATCGCTCTCTGCTGTGCGAGAGTAGTGCCGAGAGTGAATGTACGCGCGGAGAGCACAGACGGCTCGCGGGTGGCGAGAGTGAATATCCGCGCGCGAGAACGTAAAGGATCAGGCGAAAATCCTCGACGTGCCGTTGAGGAATCCTCAAGCAATATTCACCCTGACTCCGAGGTAAAGCCAATTGGATGTTGGTTCGTGATCACTAGTATTGGTTACGCCCTTAAGGTTCACTGGATAATCGTCACTCAGAAAAGGGTATCAGATCTAATTGTTGATGATTATAATCCAAGCAAATTTAACTATTGCATTTTTAGGCGTGAAATTAGTTAGGGACTACCTTGTAACATGAATTGGTCTTGGCAAAATAGGTCCAACCTGACTGACAGCGAGCTGGTGGGCCTGAAAGACAACACGGTAATTGTTCTCGTTCCAGAAGTCCGATGGGCTCCTTGATTATCAATTTGGGAAGGGAACTATTCCAAGATAGAACTAATGATTCGTCATTCTGACGGTATTCCATGCTTCCATTGAACACTCGAACAATTCAACTTGCCTGGAGGAGCAGGACATCCTACAGTAGGACATGGTGGGCAGGTGACAACAGGAACGATGGTGGAGATGGCGCACACGTATGCACGAGACTGAGAACATGCTGTAGATTGCCAGGTGCCATCAGGAAGAGTGGACACTGCGCATGTATTCGGAGCAGATGACGACTGGTTCGCTGCAAGTTCAAGATACGGTAACCATTTATGGGATGTGTTCATAATGGTGGATCATCGCAGTGCCGCTTGTTACATCATTCACCATATGTAATCAAAGTCTTATTTGGAGTCGTAGCCACATTTTCTCCTGGTTAAGCCTTACAAACTCGCCGATGTCGGTCAACCGTCTGTGAAGCTTGAGATATACAAACATAGAAAACATAGTATGTCAATCTTTGGAGGGCGTTCGCCAAGCGAGAAAAAATATCCACTAAAAATTGTTTTGCGAACACTTTTGACCGCTGCTGTACTTTTAAGTATACATACAAAGAAGGCGTGGTGTGAATTGTAAGAAAACCCCACAGTATAACGAATTCTAGGAACGATCGTTAGTTTAATCCACTGACCGTCCTGCCAGTTTGTGAAGCTGCCGTTGCTGCCCACCTCGGTGGTAACTCCACAGCGTCACCTTGAGTTTGTTGCAATACCATCCAGAAAGGGGAACCAATGCGGCCTGTTGTTGAGGCAGTCTCCTGCAAGAGTGTTCAGTAACTCTCAAGCAAGTTGATCTCTTTTTGACAAGCTTTTAAGCCATACTGTTATAGTGGTTTTCATCATTCTTTTCTAAGCCATCTAAGCACCTTGACTCCAATGGCGCGGTACCGCGGGTGTGCCATGAAAAAAAACTTTTTGCCGAAGCCGGAAGCGTGAACCCTTCATACCACCCCTGCTATTTGATTTTTGTTTCTATTGGTGACTTTATTTCGGATGTTTATGGTATTTTTCTGTAGCTTTGCTGTCCAACTAAACATATGGACGTTCACAGTGTCCCTGGATAACTAAATGATATTGTGTGTTCAACTTACCAAAGTTTTTTTCTATGTTTTGGCTGCTCCTCGTAAAGCATGCGCCGTACCAACAGGGTACATTAGCGCTTCCTCTTCAAAAGGGTGAAATTTCCCACTGCCCCATCTGCGTTTTTCGCCCAAACCTTCTTGAAAGAAACGAGATGTCCACCGAGGCTTTGGCAAGCTTCCTCTGCCATATATAGAAGGCAGGGCATCAGGGGAAAACTTGTAGCATCTGCGTAATTGTTTTTGAATTGGTTTTCATTTCAATAGTGTCATAAGTTGAACCGGTACCTGTTAAATTCAGCATGATATAGATGGTATTTGGTGACAGGTGAACGCTGAAATCAATGGTAAAAGTCCGAGCAGAAGCAGCATCATCGTGGAAGCAGTAGCTTCCTTATCAGCACCCGTTTTTGTCCGATTGTCGCCTAAAGGGTGATAATTTCAGCGCGGTAGCGGTTTCCGTCCGAATGATTATACCACTTGTGAAAGCATTTACCGCCGCCAGATAGGAGGCACTTCGGTGATGATTAGGTAAGGAATGAATGAAACTTGGAGTTCAAAGATGGATTAATACCTGGAATTATTCCAATGTCTTTTCGCTCACATTAGATTTATTCTTGAAGATTGTATTAAAGCCTTTTCCATGTTTGTTAAGTTGGAGGAGCTGGGGCGTTATAAAAGCATAGCTGACTTTTTTCAATTTTCCATACTCTTCTGCCGATTTTCAGTACGCATCTGAACAACAAAGTGCCATCCTTTCGTGAGCAAATTTTTTATGTGCTCCATTTCACTCGGTGGTGAACCGTGGCCACGGTGTCCTGTTACGAACTTTTGTCGCAATTTTATCGCCTCGGCATACAGAGATTATGAGTAGAAGATTTTATCATTTCAGCATTCCGGTTATGCGCAGCGGCCGTACTGCTCGAAATGTGAAGAAGGCCGCAAAATTCGTTGTCTTTGTATTCTGCAAGTACTACCGAACAAATCTGGGCATAGAAATCAAGTTTTTGTGATGAGACTGCTGCCCGAGAAGTTTCAGGAACCATCACCGGAGGAAAGGTGATAGTGATAAAAAGGGTTACCAAGCAGTTTTTCTGAATCGAGGTTTAGCAGTGTTCATTTCTGAGATCTTCTGTGGCCTTTAGATGTGCTTTGTGCAAAGCTCTGCTACTGAGAAACATTCGTCTCACAGTTGTATGTAGAAGGAGGCAGGAGTCTATCACAGAAGAGTTGCTCCACAGCCTACATAGTAGTCAGCAACGTTTATAAATGCTTCGTTTCACCGAAAGCAAGCCCGACTCTAATAACATTGGCAATATCTCATCGGAAAAAGTTCCAAGGTGTCCTTTTCTAGCTAATGTCACTTTCCAGTTGGCGGAACATCGCATCTTCTCCGGATGCCAATCATGACGTCCAAAATGGCTGCTTCCGTCTGCGATTCTGCGACTAGTTCGGTGGTGGGAAGCAGAGCATCAGCAGTTTCAGTGATCATTGTGTTGTTATTGTGTATAAAAATAAAGAGAACGGCTTTATTCTGCACAACACAACAGAATCAGTGGGATGCGGGTTTCTTGCACACATAAGCTCTCATGGTCAGTGTGCATTCACAACTGTCCCAATGTTGGTAGTTGTTGTCCTTGGCCAGGGTTTCGTCCAAGATAGTCACTGTGTGTCTGCAATCATTCAAGAGTAAATTTTTTTGAAGCGTCCTAGATATCCACAAAAATCATGATACATACTAACTTTAACAATCATTTAGCTTGAAGGTTTAATGTCAAGACGGTGACGTGACATGACGGTCCAATTAAGGGTTTTGCGGTCCTATTCTGTTCTTGTTCGTCGCGGTCGGTCGCCAGGTAACCCTCAATTGGCTGTACGCACATGCGACCGGGACGCCTAGTCCGGTATCGCTGCGCCTTCGCACAGTCGACATCGGCCTAACGCAAAATGAGACGCACAGACTGCAGCTGCGTGGGGGGGGGGGGAAGGTGTCGCGGCGCAAAGCATCCAAGGCTTTCAAACCCAGGACAAATATTCTTACTATTTTGATACAAGCAAAGCAACTTCGTGCACGCAAAGCAGTTCAACCCCATGAGCTTCCTTCTCCCGCGAAAGAATTGGATTACAGTTGCCGGGATTGACGCCCCCCCCCCTATTACACCAGTGTCGAAAATGAAATACCTACAGGAACTCTTAATTATTAAGTAATCACCTGAGCACAGTGTTCACGTCCTTTTTTGTCGGCTGGTTGACCAGAGCCCCAAGCGATGTAGTCAAGTGGTGTACCGTCGGTCCACGTCCAGTCCGGCGATGTGGGATAGTTCTGCTGCTTTAGACCAATCCATGTCAGATCGTCCTCCTTTTTGTATTCCACTCCGGCCTTAGAAATATCTGAAAGAACCTCATTGTGAGATTTCCAACAATGTTTTTCTTTCATTTAAGTCTTGATAGCTTTTGATTCCCTTCTAGCCCTAATTAAAAGCTATAATTATGCGTAACTCTTCACCGGCAACAAAGATGTTCTCCTCGTCACTATGAATTGATGTCAGATGTCCTCCATTGGACATGCACACGTCCTCAGCATTGTCGAAAGTAGACCAGAGGAAGTACTAAACAAATCTGATTACTGGAAGCCTATTGCTATTGTGCGAATTTTCTTCGACAAGCTTTTATTCTTGTACTGATTCTCTTTTTCTGTTCTCATGTTTCCTACATATTTTTAAAACATACGTTTTCGTCGAATCTCAGGGGTGATCTTAGCACGCACGTCTAAAGATTGCGTAATTCTTCCGGAATAAAAACATATGGCCGGTAGTTTTGTTGTTCAGGCATGGAGAAAGTAGAATAATCGCGAGGTCTCGGTGCTAAGGCTGGTGTCAGAGTCAGCGATCCGGCGTCTGAGTCGCGTGAATCACAGGCTATGTCAGTAGGGAATGGGAGACAGTCGCCGCCGCGCGAGCGGCGTCCCTCTAAAATGTAAGACGAGCACGACGAATTTCGGGAGTGCAAGCCAATCGTAGGGAAAGTGGCGAATGTGGCGGGCAACTGGTCTCCAAACTCGTTTGCGCATCGAGTTCCACAGGTCCGCTTCATGGAATTAATGCCTTTGTAAGCGGCTTTCAGTCTGATAGTCTATTACAACTCACCCTGTACAACGAGCGTCTTGTCGGCAAATAGGGCCTCTATTCCGGGAATCGCAATGGTCTCAACGGACGGCTACAAAAGATGGGTGAGGCTTAGGAAAAGACATCGCATCTAAAATGTCCAAGATGTGAAAGGTGAGCTTATCGGCGCACTTATCAGCGGATACACTGCTGAACGCAACCACCTATATCACTACCATAACAGTAAATCGGATGACGCGCTGTTTAAAAAAGTGCTTGAATGTTTGAAGTGGGTACTATTTGAATTTCTTGACACAACTTCAACATTTTCTTATTTTGAATGTTGTGCTGTTTCCCACACAAACATCAATCAGGTGTTCCATGGAGAAAGGCCGGTTGCGCCGGAAAGAATGCTGATGACGTTCACGACAGCGCTCTGTGGCGGCGACAAGCTCATCGAAGATTATGCCACTCTCCCAAAATATTGATTAGGAACGAAACATGAGTTGGCATATGTAGTGGTAGAAAGTAGCTCATCTCTGTGGTTCACTGAATATTCGAAAAATTGTGCATAAAATGCGA
Organism: Ostertagia ostertagi; assembly: GCA_036418205.1. Taxonomy (NCBI): domain Eukaryota; kingdom Metazoa; phylum Nematoda; class Chromadorea; order Rhabditida; family Trichostrongylidae; genus Ostertagia; species Ostertagia ostertagi. Next base: position 4,293 of record MU873487.1, on the reverse strand, counting down.
ATGTGATTGTGCCAAGTATGGATTAAGTGACTAAGGGGTCCCGGCAAACACCAGGTGAGGGTGGTCGCCACTCAGGTGAAGTGGTTGGAATGTGTTATGACAGTAAGTTAGGGGTTTCTCAGGGTATAGCTGATACTGGGGGAGGGGGCATTGTTAGGCAGAAGCGCGGTCGAGCGGACTAACTCTGAACTTTCAGGCCCTTCAAATCTCTCTGCGCTCTATCACTGGTTTCCGTCTCCTTTCCAAGGCTCAGTCCACCCCCCCACCGTTTTCATAATCATCTGTGCTGCATACCATGCGCGGCAAGGACCGTTGAGTGAAAAATGCTAGTAGTCCTTAAAAACCGCAAGAGCGCCCATCGCATTCATTAAGCACAACGAAGGCGTTCTCTTTATCAAGTCTTAGTTTGAGAATCAAGCCTAAAAGAGGAAGGGTATGGAGAAGGCAAACCCGTACAACATAACATAGAAATGATGAAGAAGTGAGTCGCTCAACAGTCCATACTTTGAAGGGTTTCTTTAAGCAATGATTGGGATTAAGTTCACACGAGCTGTTGCATCGCCTTATTCAGATGCACCCGTTCAGAGGCTATGCGATTCTCCGATCCTTGTATGAACGAAACTTCGGCGGAGGCAACGTTTACTAGTGCTCATCCCATAGCTGTCGTTATGCCACCCGGCTAGTTTTCCTTCAGGTTCTATGATACCCCTGTCTCCTTCTCCCGGTCTGGAGGCAGGCGTCAGAGTTCGCGAGCACCGCGCGAATCGCTCGATGTCGCAAGGTTTTGCACTTGCCTGGGTCGCCGGCTGTGAATTAGGCATTGGCTTTGCAGGTACATTAAATCGATACCTATGCTTTCGGTAGAGAACGCTGACAAAGCATTTTTACAAAATGCGGACAAAAAAGCAATGGCAACCGAACTCACGTGGAAATGTCGGACATCCGGCTGGGTGTTGGACACGGAGGGCATGTTGGTGCTGGGAAGCTGGCTGTCACAGCACAAACGTAGGCGTATGCGCTGTTGCAGGAGACCGATTTCCATGTACTATCCTTGCTGTTTTGTACAGCACACGTGTTTCCATCGACTGGCTCACCTGAACCAAAGAATCAAACCTGTTCTTGTGTTTCTGAAATGCAGACAGGAGGTAAGCTCACCTGTGGCCCAATTGGTGTAGTTGGCCGACGAGCCATCAGACCATCCCCATGAGTTTGAGCTCAAGGTGTTGAGCCCCGTGTAGAATGTTGCGATTTTCTGCGCTTGTGCACTTTCTGAATGCGTTTTCATGCGAATATGTCAATACAATAATAATGTTTCAGCATTGTCAGGATGATGATAGGTTATGTAGTAGCCGTCTGGTCTTGAAGTTACTGGATGGAATCAAAGTCAGCTCCCAATTTTGAACTTTCTATCGAAAACGGTCCTGATATTCAAAATCAGCGCTGAAAACTCTATGCGATGATGTACTCTTTGTAGAGTAAACTTTAATCCAAAATTTCGATCGATTTCGATCTTTGCTTTTGATATCATGATGCATACGTGGTAGATCATTCCAATCATCAATCAATGGTCGTCGTCGCCGACCCCTCGTTTAGCCGTCTGTTCCCTCCGCAAAGTGCGCAGTGCCTCGCTTTTTGCCAGTCCCTCGATTTCGGCGGATGCGCCTTTTTCGACGGCAGGCTTCGACGGCGGTAGATCAAGGCGGTTACCGTATACAATTGTGCGGTGTGAAGATCAAGGACAAGTTCGTTTTGAAATTTGTAATTCATAAAATATATCATTCTATGGTGTTCTCGACGCTGGTGCCAAATAGGGGATTTTTGTATTGAATGGAAGAGTTTGCAAGGAGTTGTTTAAGGCAGCGCACACAGCCCAAAGGGATGAGTAATTCCACCGCCCGGACCGATCATATGACGCCAACACAAGGCTTTGAGATGATTGAAGAGTAGATACGTTCATACTTCCGGAAATTGAGACGTGAAGTATATAGAGCAGGGTCAAATGAAGCGCCGAGGAAAATTCTGACGTACGAGCCCCTCCCACCCGGATCGAAGGGTTGACGGACTACCTGAAGCCGGTCCTTTTAAGCCACCTCAGATTCCATCTCTCGTCTGCGCTCTCTCACCTTATCAGCGGCTCATGACCATTGTGATCACACACATTCAAACTTTTGCCACACTGCAGTTGGCTCACCCACCTCGAAGTCCCTCCCTCTTAAAAGGCTTAGTCCTAGGGCTCTCACCTCCCTCCACGGGATTTGGAGGGCCGAGGCCAGGCGCCGCTCTCACTAACTGCTCTGTATGTTCCGACCATTCGTGGCAGACCAATGGAAGCAGTTCAAGTTCCGTAAACCGGATCTTGAAGGTTCACTTGCATTACTGTCTCTGCGCACGATGGCTTCTGAACGAAGCTCGATGCCTGATACGAAATTGCGGATGTTGGAGAGCTTTACGTGAGTCGTGGTAGGAGCGCGGTTGAGAGATGTGAGGCAGATTGAATAAGTGTTCAAAAAAAAAGTGTTCAAAAAGGTATCCGTATTTAATAAGGAAAGGGACTTAATCGGCATTCAGAATTGACGAGAATAGATAATGTTGAATCTTACCTGAAAGCATGGCATTTTCATAGCCACTGGATATAGAAACCACATGTCCACCGATTGAAATGCAGGCTTCCTCGGCGAGATAGAATGGCTGCGCCGTGCTCACAAATTTGTAGCACCTCAAAATAGTCATTTCTTCATTCCCTATAGCGGCGGTCTGATAATTTCTTCCAGACAACTGGGTTTTCAATAATCACCCGCGGAGCGGAGCATGGACCACTCGTGTAATGGGTTTACAGGAATTGCTGCATGGAGAGGGAGACGGTCAAGAGTCCCCCTCAACCGCCACGCTAAAACTAGGTCACCGCGCGCGACGTCGTATTACAGTTTAAAGCATGGCAATTGGCAAGTTTAGGATGAGCCTCTTTAGACGATCGATACAACGCCTTTTTGTTCCGTCTGTGTGGTCCCCATTTCCGCACTTGTTTTAGCTTAGTCCTGGCAAATTGACACGTCCTTTTCAGGATGGGTGCCCGCCGCGTGCGGTGACTAGTTATCGCTAGCGGGGCGACCTCAGGGGACTCTTTGTCTCGAATTGATGAAGATTAGGTATTTGGAATTTTTTTTGCGCTGAGCACTTCGAGTTTTTCAGAGGGAAATCGAATTCTTAGAAGGGGTTGAAATTAGGCGACAGCAAGGAGAGGCAGAGAACTATCATTAAAAGCCTAATTTCTTCCAAGCTATCTTGGTTTTCAATGTGTTTCTATCAAGTACATCAAATCATCTGATAAGCAATAAGTAAGCATTACCGATTGAATTCCTGGTGGTAGACAGTGCCGAGAGGGCAGTCAGCAGATGCTAACGCAAGAAAAGCGGCCAGAAACACGAGCATGACGGCAACACTGCGCTTATCGCAAGCAGAGTAGCCTCCGAAACTACTCTGAAGTTTATCTACACTCCAACATGATTAATATAGGTTATTTTTTAAGGTATGGGTTTGGAAGTTACCCCCTTCTGCGATCCCAAAAAAATCTACCAGAAGGGCATCCTAAAAACATACTAGCAGAACAATGCAGCCGCTTGTGATTGGCACAGTCACGAATGAACCGGACGTAAAGTACCTTTTTGCCTTACTCCTACAATATTTCTTAGGATTGCATATTTTTTACCAAGTAGGACTAATTTCCCTTGCTCTCCTTCTCTCGGGCTCCTAAATTTACCCGTTCGGTTTTTTTGGATCAAACCCCAGGTTCAAGGTTCTCCTACAGCTTCAGGGGAAGCTTACACATTACTCTAGGCGAAAAAGATGGAACAAAATGAGCTAGGATGCTATGAATAAGTAATCTCTGAGATAACGACCTATCAAGAAAGCGATTTTTTCAAAAATTGGATTACAAAAAAATTACAATCAAAACATTTTGTTTTTCAATAATTCTTTATCGGAACTCTTCTTCCCTTCCTTCCCTTACTGGTGGGCACAGGGAAGGTTATAGCATTTCGTCCAATCTCCGTCTAAGGGTACTTGCGAAACGGAGACTAGGCTACATACAACTTCTGCTTCCCAAGGCCCAGCAGGACGAGGTGACGTATTGGCGAGTGGCCCCGCTTATCGGGTGTGGTTCATTAGGACAGAAAGCGACTTTTTCGCGTTTCCGCAGCGCGAAACATTTTCCGCTGCGGGAACCTCAGGTCCACCGCTGATCATCAGTGGACCCGAGGTTCCGCAGCGAATCATCAGTGGACCCGAGATTCCCGC
>MU873485.1:7773-18034 GCA_036418205.1 Ostertagia ostertagi | reverse complement strand
CGCAAGGGAGGTCAACTGCTATTGGTGGGTGGGGCACGAAAAAAGTGGCGGAGTTACCACGCGAAACACTGCAACTCGGTTCTAGGACGTCCTGGAAACCAGAAAAAAGTAGGTAGGAGTTCGACAACGGAAGAGGGGTCGGTGGGTGTGTGAGGCGTGCGCAAGAGGAGGCGGAGTTTGCCGCGAATATTGACAAGAGGAGGCGGAGTTTGCCGCGAATGTTGACAAGATTATAATGTTCCTTCCGGCGCTCCCGTACAGTAACCCCATACGCGAAAAATTGGCCGTCAGGTTTGGTGTCTCAATGGTGTAGGCACACACAAGACACTCTACCCCACGCCCTCATGCGCAAATTTGCCTGGAATGAATAGCAGCGCGTTGCAGCTCTACTCGAATGCTATTACTACTCGAATTATATTGGGCTCGGCAGCATTCGTATGTTATCTTTCCCAGGCTAGGAGAACGAAAAATCCCTTCGATATATTTGTTTATAATGATATCTTTACTTGTGGCACAACTTTATCTTTACACACGCATTTACTACTAATAGACATTTTCTTTGGGCACAGACAAAGAAAATTTGAAGGGATTTCAAAGTTTCAAAGGGATGAGGATAGCATACGGCATCAGGTCTTCTTACAGATTAACCGAGAGAGATGCTTTCGATGTAATTCTCTAATGCAAAAGGAACAGGGAATAAAGACTGAACGTCACTTTGATCACTGATGATTTGGAAGAAGGGCCAACCGTCGTGTTCGCACTTTTCAGAAATTTTGTGACTCCCACCCTCTTTCAAGGAGAGTCTTGATAAGACCTCCCTCCCCTCAACATTAGCCTCAGACGGCTTCTCTCTAGAACGCGCGTCAAGCGCGTGGTAACCCTGATGAAGCAGCAAATCCCTTTCATTTTATCCACTTCACGCTCCGTTCATGAAGTTTTCAAAGCAATAGTCGTAAAATCGGTCAGAAAACACCTCTCCCCCTCCCCTCACCCATTGAACTCTTACAAATACAAGCACGCATTCACACTCTTCTCCAAACGGGTAATCAAAGTCACAAATGCGACCCCTTCGTTCGAATAGTGCAAACAGACGGTCGACCCTGTTTGGAAGGCCAAGTATGATGTGAGACCACTATTTTCCAGGGCGCGAATGCTTATGGACACATAAGCTCAGAGCTCGCGCTACGGCCGAAGGATGCGCGAAACGATCGAATCTGCGGATTCGCGAAAGGAACCGAATGCGTATCGATCCGCAAAATAGGAGGTCCGATTTGCAAGTTGGGAGAGGCGTCAAATCCGCGAATCCTTTTGAAAGAGAAGTATGTTTATCGATCAGGTGGACTGAAGGTGATCCGCGTTTCACTTTCGATACGTCGACGCGAAACGGTGAGAGGGAAGATTTGACCATGTCGAAAGGCATCTAGACTGTTTCGCTTCTGCGCTCGTGCGTGCGCATGTTTTCGTGGTTTATAGGTATACCAGTTGGGCTGCGCACGATACCGAGCGCGAGAGACGGCTGCGGTGAGTAGATGACTTGTGGGGGATGATACTGACCCGAGTTGCGCAATACATATGCAATCATACATGAACGTATAGAATTTTGGTTGCTGCGACCTCACCCAGTGAATAGTGTGAGAGGTGACCAATTCCGACCCCCTAGGGGAAAACCTATGTATAGTATATAATCCGTATCGGTTGATAGCTCAGAAGTTTTCAACAACAACACTTATGGCAATCAAATCCCGAGCCCATACTTTTTCGGCTTTTCGAGCCGTCTTAGAAAAGAATTATAAATGCAGTGGGATACCCAGTTTACACCTATTTACACCCCGCCAGACTGAGCAATGCTCAGCCAGCTGAAGGGTATTTCATGCACAGAATGAATAGTTTTTTCTATCATTCTCTTTTTGCTTTGTGCACATGATGATACAGTCACGAATTTTTTGTCAAGCATCTTCCCATGTTTGTAGGCCTTCTCGGGTTGCCTTACTTTCATGTATTTGAGAATCTGGAACATGGCAGAAGTGTTACTGATGGGAGTGGTTTGGGTTTGGGAGTCTAGGTATAACGTGAAAGGGAGGAGAAAGAGGGTGGAAAAATGGGAGAAGTTAAGACAATTGATTGTTTTTCTCGTTTCAAGGCTATTTAATACCGCCATCCCAGTTTTTGATGATTTGTGGCGAAAGAAGTTATCAAGCGTGAAAGTTCCAAATTCGAGGATTTTCCCGTTTCATCAGAGGTATTTGCCCCCCCTCGCCGATGGTCTGGGGTTTTGGAGAGGAAATGGGGTGGAATTGAAGTGGGTCGAGTGGTCTCAGAATCAAATACTATAGAAACTGTGAACTTGAAGATGACGTCGGGGAATGGGATATGTCAAGTCTTTGTAATTCTGCTCTGCCTCATTTGCTCATACTCTACCTATTCCAAACTTGACCCGCCCTCCCTAGGTGATTTTTGAAGGAAGAATTATAAACATGTGGGGGACACTTGCGAATTTTTGGGGAGCGGTCAGACAAACAAACTCTGGTTTATATAATAGTATGATATAGGGGGTGATCTATGGTCTATTCAACCCCCATTACCTGGTTTTTTGGATGTTTTTGGACGAAAAACGCCTATTTTTTCACGAAAAATTTTACTTTAAGCGCACGCCCCGCCCACAGGAGGCGGAGTTTAGCATGGCCAATATATTCCAGTTGTAGAGCGGTAAATACCCTATTAAGGCCCTATTTTTCCCTGTCTTTAGACTGTTCTGAAGCCAAAAACTGCATTTTTGATAGTGATAAGGGCTGATAAGGGTTGATAAGAGGCGCCAGAACGCCAATTTCATGATATTCATAGCGCGTGTCCCAGCAGTGGTGGGGCGTTGGTTCCAAGAAGTGATGTATAGCGTGGGACGGGAACATGTTCGGTGGGGTACAGGAAGTGATAAGGGCTGATAAGGGTTGATAAGAGGCGTTGAAATGCAAATTTCATGAATTCATAGTGCGCGTCCCAGCAGCAGTGGGGCGTTGGTTCCAAGAAGTGATGTACAGGGTGGGACGGGAACATGTTCGGTGGGGTACAGGAAGTGATAAGGGCTGATAAGGGTTGATAAGAGGCGTTGAAACGCAAATTTCATGAATTCATAGCGCGCGTCCCAGCAGTGGGGCGTTGGTTCCAAGAAGTGATGTACAGCGTGGGACGGGAACATGTTCGGTGGGGGGGTACAGGGGGATAAGGGCTGATAAGGGTTGATAAGAGGCGCCAGAACGCCATGATATTCATAGCGCGCGTCCCAGAAGTAGTGGGGCGTTGGTTCCAAGAAGTTATGTATAGCGTGGGACGGGAACATATTTGGTGGGGTACAATAAGTGATAATGGCTGATAAGGGTTGATAAGAGGCGCTGAAATGCAAATTTCATGGAATTCATAGCGCGCGTCCCGCGCGATGGGAAGAAGTACGGAAAAAACCAAGGAAAACGATTCGCATCTTCCCGAATAGTGCTTTTTCAACTCCACGGCTTCTGAAAAAGATTGGATGGCAGTTGAGATCATTAGCATCATTGCATCGCTTTGTCCTTTTTATTACGAAAACCAGAGCATTGTTGCGCAGCTCTAGTGCTCTCAGCAATCGAGACCGGAAATAGCTGCAGCGAGGAATAGCAGTAGAAATCTCTCCCTCGAAATTTCTCTCACATTAGACATATTTCCTTAATAAACACCCAATATCGCACCCAAAAACTCTCTTCTGTGTTTGTGTTTAGGGAGGATTTCACGATGAGGTCGAAGGTCGAAGAAGGAGAAATCCACCTAGTGGAAAAAAATGCGGACCCCTGTGAACACGGGTCGCCTCGCAATTCGCGCAAAGGATATGGTCCGGCAATCTGGGCTGTATCTCATATTTTTTCTAAAGTGCCGGCACCACTGAGCATATCTGAATACCACGATTCTAATGGGCTTCACTTTGATCACAAATTTCCCCTTCACATCGGTTCGATCCAGAATGCTTGAATGCTTGCTTACTTGCAACGGGTGAAGACTCATAAGCGCTTGACAAGGCCTGGAGGAGCACTGACTCAAGGGAACCCAAGTGCAGTGAAATTATGTCGTGGGCGTAGCTTGCATCCCGGTCGTCGGCATGTCCCTTGCCTGTTACGTGTGAATTCTTCTTGAGATGTAGTGTTTTCTTCCACATTGACGTAAAATGCTACAATAACTTGCAATAAGAAGTATCTAATTCGAGACGTTTTCGCGGGTATATTTCGCGATGTACTCGATGCTGGACCACTGACCATCTGTATTATCATGTCGTGATTAACACGGGTACCAAGGAAGTGCTATTATGAATTTGACCTATGACGCACCGACCTCTTTCAAGAACAATCACGAAAGCACATCACGAGCAGAATGAGAGTAAACGAAATGAAGTAAGCCAAATTTTATGAGGAATGCGAACCAGTGTTCAGCGCAGACCGGTTTCGTGAATGTGCGAGTGAAAATGCTTTCTATGACATAAGCCACGCTCATTCGAGCACTTGCTAATTTCGCCTGATTTCGCTAATGAAGAACTCCAATTTGTCGTGCCCTAGTATTTGAGGCCGAGTGTTGAGCTTGATATCGAGGCAGTTACGATCCACCAAAGTGAAAAAAGCCTTCGAAAATAGGCGTCGTCTGTGCACCGCTAATCGCGAACGCTTTTTTTCCTCACGTACGTGAAATATTTTAACATTCACTCCGTCCTTCTTCAACAGGAGAAACCGTTCCGTTATCTGACATTGGTTTCTGATGTAATAGTAAGCAAAGTACACTTGCGCTAATCGTTCATAGACCATGCTGTATGACGAGACCTCTCTCACCATTGGTTCGTATTATGAAAAACATTATTTTCGCATCATGCGCTCTGATTTTTCGATATTCCGAATAATTCATAGGTAAGCTTTTCGTTACTCCAGAACCGTGATATCAATTAGCGACTCACTCATGTGGAGGCTCAGTTGGACTGAACGAGTTCAATTAAAGGAATCTTCCACGGACCATGGACCAGTGGGCGGGACCGGAAGTGGTTTTGCGACGAAATGCATGGTAGGTACGGATCCACGTTCATGGGAAGGTTTGAAGTGAATCCTGTTCACGTTCGTGCGTTCGACACGTGGATCCGTACCTACCATGCATTTCGTCACAAAAACTTCCGGTCCCGCCCACTGGTCCATGGTCCGTGGAAGATTCCTTTAAGGTTTTAAAGTATCAGGCGGTACGGATAGTAACTGGCGCCACTTGTCGCTGCACCCCGCTCGACATCTGTGATTAGGAGTCTAGATCATTCCTTTGCGTTAAGCATTGATCACTCGTTGTTCGATCGAAATGCCATTCAGTTTCAATTGCATACCTTCTGAAATTGTACTACTCTCAAGAAATAGAAATCCAAGTACGACAGCAAAAGTTCTGACCACATAAAATTTCCGTTTTTGTGCTGCAAAATGTAGAGCATGATTCTTGAAAACATTACGTGGTTTTTTTATACTTACTGCCACATTTAGCAGTTGCTACAACTTCTTAGAACTGTATCCTCATGTAAAATCAGGCATTCGAATTGTGGCCGCAACTTGAAACTATCACAACACGTCGATGCTTTTACCATTTAAGGGCAATTCAAAGCAGATGAAGTGAGCATTTCTTGTGATTTACCTGATATCCTAGTGTGAGCATTTCTGGGAAGAGCGGCCTGATTGCTTGCTTTCCACTTCCCGATCTAGCATATTGCTGCTATGTGGTACTAATTCTATCTCGCGCTCTACGGTTAATACTGCGCTAAATCTATCTGTAGAGACAGAAACACTAATCTGACGTCTGATTGCCCAATTTACTGTAACTTACTGTTACTATCCTCAAGAATTCAATTCAAAAATCCAGCTTACATATGAATTCATAAAAAGTTAAAATGGTGATTAGAATAGAATACCCTGCATTTAGACGAAGGATTGAACAGCGTTGAGTGTCGATGCATGTGAGCTGCTTCTAATATAATATTTATTTACCCGTGCGAATCGTTTTAAATTATGTGGCCTGATTATCAGTTAATTCTGTCTTACTCTTGCGAGAAAGGACAAGATCAGAAATTTTCCGAATACCGTATGCAAAAGCAGTGATTTGTAACGCAACCATTACAAGAATAACGAATATTACGTCGAGACAGAAATACTGTAAAGCTCCCGTGCGGTAGCTGTAGCCGCCTAGTTCTTCCAATTTTCCATGAAGAGCGGAAAATTCGACCGTTGAGAGTAGACGCTCTCTCAAGTTAAACGGTTCCCTCCTCATCAGCGAAGAAAGGCGCTCGGCTTTCTGGCGATATCTGGAATGGGAACTTTGGTCTGGTTAACCCGCAGGGTTCGAAAATCGTACTAAAGAAATGATGGTTGGGAAGAAAGTCGAGCCTTCTTGCCATAAGTTGTTTTTTAAAGCTCTCACTTCCAACGAATGACCACGCTCGCATCTCTTCATTGACGATTCGCGATATAGAACGCCAATTTTCACAGTTTTTTTTTGCCTTGAAACAAGGGAAGCGAACCCTTGCTAGCACCTCACGTCGTTTGAGGAAGTATTGCTCTCACGCTGAGGCATGTTCATAGACACTATACAGGGGGGCCAAAAAAAAGACATTTTGCCTATGTCGGACTTCGGCTCTTTTTTCTTCGCAGAGATTGCTGTCGTTGACGGGAGTTCCTCAGCAGAGTATTCCCTAAGTGTTCCTCTATTAGTGTACGCAGGCTCTCCTTCACTGCCCTCACCGTCTTCAGAATATGACGTCATCTGTCACCGTCGTCAGGCTCAAGGAGGTCTACCGTAAGAGCTTCAGCCTGAAGCTCTTACGCAATTTCGTGAATCGATTTAATGTTGGATAGTTTTCTAGAGGCATTAGCTACCACTGTGCAAATCCCCTCGGAACTAGCTTTCCAGTAAGGGTCGTTATGGTACACGATCCTTCGAAGACCCCATTGAGATCGACCAGTGCACCATGTTTCCAGGGCTAATTCTTCTGATGCCGTCCACGTACGTGGCCACTATGAAGATTTTCTTATAGAATGGAATGCACTCTTTAATAATAAGTTGGAACCGTTCGGTCTGAGTTGAGTAAAATGTGCTTAAATCCATCTGGAAGTGGAGGCTTTTTTTTTTTTGCCCCCCCCCCTGTATGCTCAATCACACAGCCCAAGCTAGCATTGTTCGAGAACTCTACACTGCGTTCAATAATGATACAGCCACCTAAAATTTGTTCGAAAACTTAAAGTTCATAGAGTTTCTGAAAAACTGTCAGATAGAAAATGTGACAAATTTCATGGCGAGTTCAGATATCAACACAAAAATCCATGTCGAAAACACTAAAAAATTTTGTGCTATTTTTTCAGAAGAGGTCGATTTTCCTATGTTCAAAAATGATACAGCCACCCCGTGTTTCTTCGTTGAAAATTCATTTTTGCTTCATGAAACTGATTCGCAGTTATCAGGCTTTCACCTTAATGTTCCCACAAGATAAAAAAGACAGTTTGGTTTTGAAAAAAGGTAAACTGTAGCAAAAAAGGACCAGGAATCGTCAAGCAGTCATATTGCGCAAAAATTGAGTCAAAGCTCCAATACGGTTAACAATCTTTTCTGGAATCCTGTAGGTTATGGAACAACGAAGAGCTCTGGATGTTCATCATTGCTTTTTGGTCAATTTAAACTTCGCATTTTGGGGAACATTTCAATTCGAACACTGCCCGGAATTCCAGTCTTCTTTCAGAATTAAACTTTCAATGGATATTGTTTGTGTTGAAGAATTTTCGAGGTCATTCTTCAATGGAGAATCAAAGAACCCTTGTTTGTGAAAAGAAATTTCTTCGAAAATCTGAGACATTTTTTGCTCGAAAGTGTAGCCACAATTACTGGAGCAAGATCAGTTCTTTTGTCCGTTATGCCTCACTTACTGTCTGCGTTTCTTTCGATTTTTTTTTGATTCAAAGCGTTTATGTGATGAACTTCCTCACTTTAAATCCAGTGGGTGTTTTTATACGACCTTTCGAACTAAAGACTTATTGTCATTTCCTGTATGTAGCGTGTGATGTTGCCATTAGGTGGAATGTAGACGGTTTTCGGTTTATCAGGCTCACTTTCGACTTCATTAGAGCAAAGCATGACTCTCTTCATTTTCTTTTTTTAGAAGTGACCCGTCCTTGATACTCTGGAACTAAACATTGAGAGCAACAAAGCAATATCTGTCGAAAAAAATATCGAACATATTCCAAGATCATTCATTAGGACGAGAAAACCGTAACAAACTGACTTGGCTGGTTGCGATTCGTAATTGGAGTGCCAAGCCTGCTTGTGTTCTTGCAATTTTAGCAAATGCTAACATTCCACTCTACTAACATTTGCTTCGTAGTTACTTGCATCGTCCGTTATATCCATCCCTTATCATACCAGATTGAATTTGAATAGATTTTGCCTTGTGACTTAGTTAGTGGTCATGGGCGCACACCACTGCAGTGTATGCGAAAGAAAACAATTTGGAAGGGAATTACTGTGCTGTTCGTAAAGTCACCGCGACGATTTTGGTTACTCTGGATCCCGATCCAGAGAGCTTCTAGGAACCCAACTATGAAGCTATGTCATAAGCAAATTCCTACTTCAATCCCCGACACCCCTGAGGAGTCATGAATGTTTCATCGCCTTCCTAAATATTTTTAATGACTTTGGTTGTTTGTTGTTTGTGTGTACCGCCCTAATGTGCGTATCGCCGCCGCCTGATGGAGAGTCTGCCCGGCCTCTGTTTGTTTGTCGTAGCTCTTGTCCATGCCTCGCGCCCATCAACCCTTTGCCCTGCTCTTAGGTAGGTTTGGCAGGTAACATACACTGGTGTGCAAAACTTAAGGACCGGAAGTAACTTTCACATGATATCTCACTGCTAGTTAACCTAGGTGGACCAAATTTGGCACATATATAGAAGTAAATGTTGCGGTACAGTGCAGAGAGTTACTAACAGAAAAGCGCAAAGGGGCGATTGGAAAAGACATTTTTCTGCAAATACCCTGTCTGAAGCGGTCGATAGGTGAGGCTTCTCCAACTCATGGTAGACATTCAAAAGAGAGGAGCTGGTTCTTGATGGGGTGTATGAACACTACGGACTGCAAGGTATGCTCTGCTACGTGTTCCCATACAGGCCGTAAGATTAGTTAAGAGTTCTTGAGGAGAAGTGACCGATTCCTTGGAGACCGCGATTGACAACTGCAGGACTATTGTTGGCACATGGTCATGTGCTACAATAGCTCATCTGAATCCACGCCACACGTGCTCCATAGAATTAGACTGGAGGAAATAAATGGCTTCACCAATTACCGAAAATCCTCACTTTTCAAGAGTTTTCCACCCAGGCTGCTCGATACTCTCGCACACTGCCCTCCATACGATTGAAGCTGAGGGCAAGGGAACCCTTGGAAAGATGCACATGACAGAAGGGTACAACACCACAATCACGTTGATCAGAAAGTGTAACGCGATCATGAGTTGGGGATCAGTACGCCCCGACAACTTTATGCCTCCCCACATCATGTCGCATGCACTACCAAAACAATCATGTTAAACGATGGTCCTGGGTAGATTACACGTTCCTATTTTCCCCATATGCAGGTAAGTCCAGAATCACTACTCACATTCAGTTTGCTCTTGACCGGGAATACGCGATTTTTCAATTCGGTGGTCCATCTCCAATGTCTCGGCTCGTACCAAATGTCCCAGCCGAGGCGTGGATTTCAAATGAATACAGGTATTGTTGATCGATGAGAGAGATCACTCCTAGGCGGTCACTGCGCCACTGTCCGGACTGGGATTACATGCCTTACAATCCTGATAAATGTTTTTGCAACTGCAGCATGTGACTGACGTGGGTCCATTTTTGCCTGTAGCAAAACCTAGCAATCACCTGCTGCTGCGGTTGTTCGTGACCCACAACCTCCTCTTCTTGGGACAGCAGTGGCTGCGGTCCACATTGCTTCTCATGCACAAAAAACAATGCTGTGGTTGACACAAAACTCCTGGACACAACTTCCTTTTTTCAGTTTCCCAATGATTCTTCCTCGCGTAAAGTCACCCTAGTGTTGTCTCTGAGACTTGATGTAATCAAGAACACCACTACATTCCACAGTCACTTCTCCCTGCTTAGTTTACCCCTCTTGTCCTGCCCCACGATACCCATCGTTTGAAGCCGGATGCAAGACATATGAGGCCCACTTCGGTGCCCATGACTGTA
>MU873483.1:0-10598 GCA_036418205.1 Ostertagia ostertagi | reverse complement strand
CTGCTCTCCATTCCCCTCCAATTGCTGCAGCAACACTGTGGAATGGGCGAAAGTGTGTTTTTAATGAGAGTTGAAGTGTTTTATCGCAATCATGATATGTTTTTAGTATGATATCTCAAGTTTGACTTGTACCTCGGGTTTGTCGACCGTTGGTTTTGAATCGAGTGAATTTCAGCAAAACGTGGAAAAAACGAATCAAAGAGAAGTTGGATTCACGCAAAAGCGCAGCGAACTCCCACCAGACATGCAGACGGAGAAAGCGTTAGAGGAATACAAGCGGCACGATGCCTATCTGCGAAAATTGGGTAACGCTGAGTGAATGCTCACTCATCGTCGCAGTTTCACTTCTTCGATGAATCTCTACCCGATGCTGTCTGTGCCGTCATCTGCTGCTGTGCTAGGTGTGCAACACGACCTGTGGTATTACGAATGACGGATCGATTAGTGTTTATAGTGTTTAGTAGTTAGTGCATTCCTGATCGATCGCATGTCTCAGTCGGTAATCTCGATTATGCATTTTAAATGATGCCGCTCTTGCTGTGTAGAGCTCTGATGTCAGAGGGTAGCCTTCGATTCTGTTATATGCGAGGCGCAGAGGCGTTAGGCTTTTTTGCGAGTCCCCGTGCAGTTGAAAGAGCTACACCCATTGCTTGCGTAGAAAAGGCGATTACCGTCCTTGAACGCTTCCATTTAGCCGTTCCAAATCTTGGTTCACACATTCTCAAGTCAGAGCTCTACCCTATCATTTCATTCTCATTTTCCTTACGTGTTTATCACGCGCTTCTTTCTGCAATATATTATATTTATATCCATAAACGATCTTGAACCCATGACAACTGGCGATCACCGAGCAATTACGGTGTTCTGAATTACTTAATAAGCGCATTACCGTCGGAAATGTGTTCATCTGTTTAATTCGTTTTTTTGTTCTGATACATGGGTCTTTTCACTGATGATGATTTTCATTTTGTTGTACTGAATAACTTCTTTCCTTTTTTCGTTTTGACTTCATCTGAGGACGACAGAGGACAAAAATGTGGGCGTGGGCTTGGAGAAGCGGATGCACAGGAGGTCAGTCACGGGGCGAGAAGCCAAAGACGCAGACGGGTCAGCGGACGAGTCGCAGCGCATAATGTGCGATGTGGGACGTACTACAGCACATTCTATTTAACTTGACGCTAAATCGCTACAGTACGCGCTGCGACTCGTCCGCTGATGCGTCGTCGTCTGCCTTCTCGCCGCACGACGGGCCTCCTGTCGGATACTCTGAAGGCGGGAACAGCAATTGTGAGAGCTCTACGGGGCTTGCTGGAGGGGTGGATGTGAGTGTAGAAGCAAATGAGGGATGACGCTTTTTTAGGATTATATAGACCGTTAGCATGTATGCATGAGCCCATAGGGGGGAGTAGCCTTTCTGGTTATCTTATCTAGTCTGATTAGTGACCCATCAAAAGTGGTAAGAGCTATTGCTTTCAGCACAATTCGAATGATGTTTCTGCCCTTGTTCTGCGCCCATTTTGGTCTGTGTTATCGCCCTCAGTTTCTTTCACTGTAAATGAATATACCGGGGTTAGACTACTAAAATTGTAATTTTTTCAACACTACGAGAAATTCTCCTCGACTCGTGATGCCGGTTATGAGTTTTTCTTCGAAATTGTTCTTATTCTAACTGTCTCCATCATTTCGGTTCCATTCATCCTGCAGGATTTCTTCCCTTCTTTTCCTAGGCTAGCTCTCTATACATATGTTGAGATGCATTTCACATCAAAACATTGCATTCGCTATACAGTCATTCACCCACATTGATTTCTTTTCCAAGTTGTTGGAGAGTCTGCCCACTTTGTAAGATGGTATTGTCTGTGGTTTTGAGAATAAGACCGATGCTGCTGATTCTGATTTCATGGATTTTTAACGATAAATGTTTTATCGATCACGTAGTGGTGTTGTGCTTGTTATCAAGTTGAATCAAAAGTAAGTGCCGATTTGACATCGATTCTCCTTGAACCAACTTCGTCAAGTGTCCTATTCACAACAGCTGGTGACCATTGTCCTCCATCTATCAGCAAATGAATGGATACTTCTTTCAGAACTACGCAGTCTTCGACACCAAGAAACTGGACGTCCGCTTCGAGGTGTTCGCGATCATTGTAGTTTTTTTCTCCATAAGAAAATTGGCGAGCAAGCGGAGCAACTGTTGATTGCATTGTGTATCACCAGCGAATTATGAAGCCAAGTTACTGTATATAGCATTGCGGCATTCACTCGTGACATATGGGCTACGAGTTGCCGCGCAGTGGAACAATTTCATCTATCAGAAGCCATAAATGTGTGATATCCTAAGCAGATCTATGCACTCTATAAACCTGGAAGCAATAGTGGTCTGCGCGTGCACTGGTGGTATCGCTTGAAGTCTGTAGTGATGCAATTTAGCAACCGGAGAAAAGAAACTACTTCGAGTGAAGGTCATCTGCTGAAGCTTATTGTCGCTGCTGAGCTGCACGGTCCCCCTAATGCCTCCGAATGTTGCTTGAAAAGCCTGCGCACTTCCCAACCCTAGAACATTAGCTAATCAAAACTACGACTTTCGGACTGCAAACCCTGGAAGGTATTAACATGTGTCCACCGAGCAGCCTTATTCGACTCTTGAGGGTCCCATCTTAAACTTGTTCAATTTCGTCACAGCTCGATAGGCACGACTCACGGTGCTCTGGGAGAGCTGGAGGTCCACTGCAGTTTGATGGGTACTGGCGTCACGTTGTCTTTAGAGAATCCTGGAATGCGTCCAATATCTACCGTAGGTGAGTGTCCGGAACGTGGTTGATTTCAAGGCCATAGTTTAACTGGCGAAACTTCTTCAACCACTTTCTATAGATATTCTTTTTTAACGTGTCTGATCTTTCAGCTGCACAATTATTCCAAAAAATTTCTCTAGCTGAGTGCCCCTCACGGCAATTGTAAAATCGACAGTGTTTCGACGGTAGAGTGGTAGATTGCCCTATGATGCGACTTCTATTAAATTATTTTATTGAACAACACTTGTAAATACTAACATTTATTAACATCTCTTATACCACAATTCCTAAAGCAATTGTTGACTTATATTACAACTTATACAATTTATTTCCTACATTAGTTAGCGTTATGTTTGGTTAGCCCTTACTCTGAATTCGTATTGGGTTCTTCAATATTGATTTGTGCCTTAGGGTATTGGTCGGTAGTGGCTGGAGGTGTGAGTTGGTGGTCCTTGGTTAGTGATATTGATTGGTGGCCTTGGCCGGTGGATGATCCACTGGCTGTACCTTATTGATTGCTTTGTGCTTATTGATTATTTGGTTGTTGCTGGCGTTGCCGCCTTAGGTTATTGGTGCGACCGGAGTCGCTTGTATGGAGACCGCTGGAGACGACTGGAGAAGTTGAGGAGACCGGCGAAGACCGCGAAGACTGGCCCGGAGTCTCCGAGTGCGTTATTTATACCCCCAGAAATGGGTGGTATTTATACCCGGGCCAGGGGGCGGTCCGTTGGAATGGCTGGTTGGAATGGACTGGCAGTGCGGCCAGCGGCAATTTGAACGCCGGTTTTGAGTTAGTTAATCAATAGGATAGGATGACGTGTCAAGGATTCACCTTGGTTTCTTCGTCGCATCATGACGAAACGTCATGACACTCCGCACAACGAAGAGGTTGATGAAAACGCATTATTTGTCGTTTGCATCCTCCCCGCCACTTGAGTGTTATTTTAGTTGTAATTAGCTGTAATGGTTAAGTGTATATGGTTAAGTAGGTTTTGAGGCCAACCGTGCATAACGCTAACCTTACATTGCTTGAGTAGTATAAAAAGAATACAGCACAGTAGAAAAAAATTGAAATGGATCGACATTAAAAAAAATACAGCGATATCTGCTTAATGTTACCTACTAACAATTCTCTTAAAACATAAATCTAAACTACAAACCTAACATTATGGCGTATCTTCTGATGTGGAGTTGTTCGGAAGTTGTGGAGTTGCTGGTCGAGATATAGCTATGGATGTGTCGGGAGGCAGGCATTGAACTCGTAGTCCGCTAGTGGCGTAGTAGTCGTGACGAGCCGAGTAGTCGCAGTGGAAGTCGTATTGCGGCGATGGTGAGTGAGAGGAGTGCTTGAAGAGAGAGAGAGAAAGAGAGAGAGAAGAGAGAGAGAGGTAGCGAGAAAGTTCAAAGGGGATATGCGCATTAGAGGAAGTAGTGAGATGATTGCGTATAGTTGGTTTTGTGTTGTGTGGTGCTAGAGTGGATTAGGTTTTGGCTAAGGGTTGAGAAGAAATAATAAAAGTGGAGTATTTCTTGTTAGATGTTGAATGGATTGTATTTCTATAGCTCAATTTTTTTTAAAGGTTTAATTAAGCAATTTATTGGTGGTTTCAAGGTTAAGTTGGTTGTTGACTGAGGATTCACTAGATTTGTGTAGTTTGGTGTCCTTGAAGTTTGAACATTGTTGTGTGGGAACCATATTTTGCTGTGCAAATTTCGTAGATTTTGGTTTTGTTGAAAAAGGAATGTGATTGCACTGACTAAGTTGAATGCAATTGTAGTGAATTGTTGTTGAATGCAGTTTAGTTGTGCGATCGGGTTTTTGCTATTTGATTGGAAGAAAATTGTAGCTTGCGGTTTTTCAAGGCATTTGCTGCATCCAATTAATCGTTTTGAAGGAATATGGCATTGAAAGTTTTTAAGTTCCTGCACGATATTTTTGTTAAGTGGGTCAGCTGAAAGTAACAGTTTTAGTGACTGTTCAGTTGGTCTTATTGGAATGTTGTTTAGTTTTTCTGTATTTACTAAACTTCTGAAAATTGGCAAAAGTGGTGTAAGTGAAAGTTGTTCAGATGGAGAAACGTTGTCATTAGTGCAGTAATTTTCGGTAAGACTGCACTCGCAGGAGTTGTTCATTTTACAGTTCCTGGTTTTATTTATTGTTTGGTTGGTAGCGGTACATGAGTAGCTGATCTGTGCGTCCTGATGGACGGCTGCAGTTCTTCTCTTGTCAGTACGGGAACGTTGGTGCAGAATTGGTATTGGAGAGAATGAGAAACGTTGTTGAATATTTGCTGTTAAATGAAGGATTTCTTCGTGACATGGAAGTTCGCGGGTTTTTAGTAGAGTGTGCATATTATGGAATTCTTGATCGTTATGTTGTAGCTGGATGCACATTTCGGGTGGCATTAATTTAAACTGTGTAACTGACATGGTTTGATTACGACTTTTTCTGGCGTAGTCTTCACATTGAACTAGCTTAGCTGGTGGTGGAATTGGTTCTTGGCAACCATCAGTAGTGGAGGTAATATGAATAAAATTTGTATTTAGTTGGGTAATTGTTGCTTTATTCCATTTTTTGTCAAATTTTCCGACTTCGCGAAGAGGACCTAGATCGTCTTGACCTCCGCGTATTCGTTTTTCTCGTCTATGCACAGTGGAAATTTGATGAAGCTTCGTTGACGTCTTAAAACTCTTACAAGTGACCATTAGATGTAATGTATGCCGTCAGAACAATGGCGTAGATGGATATTGTGGTCACGTTACTTGCTTTTCTTATCCTGCATTCTGGATTTGGACCAACTTTTATACAGAAATTACATTTCATTTGGTCATGGTTTCGGCTTGAGGGGGCCGCCCAGTATTTTGCTTCTATTACTTTTCTAATTACCGATTCCAATGTGAAGTGGAATGTATGAAGTTTAACTTCAAATGGAAGTTGAGCGGTTATCTTGTGGTCTGGTTCGTGTTTTTCAATACAGTATTCAATTCCGTAGACTTGCATTCGTTCTGATTGCTGCAGAGACTGCCAATTGATTTCTCTTGTCAGAAACTGTAAGTGTGGGCCGTGTCTGCTTAGAGGGCATGTGGCCTGGATTGGTGTTAATGTTGGTGCCATTGTAAGCCAGTATTTCCATAGAGTTAGCTGACTGGCTGGTAGACTGGGTTCGTTTTGCTCCTTTTCTTGCTCTTGTCTATGGTGGATCGGGATTCCGAGTAAGAGTGGCGATGCTTTTATATTAAAGGGCAGACGACAGAAGCGAAAGGTTTTCATGTTGTTGGGTATTAGTGGTTGTTTCGCAAGCATGAGCCGTAGAAATTGTACTGAGTCGCGTTCTGATCTTTGCAAGGAATTCAAGTGGGAACCTTTTTGCATTCCGGCTGTCATAATCTTGGAACTGAGTTTTGCTTTCAATAGTATGTTACGTAAGTTAGCCAAGAGTGGTGGCTTTTTATGGATAGAGTCGTTGAGTCTTGGTTGTTTCGGCATTTTATAAAAACGGACAATTTTGGTATTAGTCGTCGTACTAGTAGTCGTTATTGAAGCTTGATGAGGCATGTAGTATGGGGCTTTTGTTGGCTCATCGTTCGTATGTAGCACTTCATTGACAGCGTTGGGTAGTTTCCGTAGATTGGAATAGCCAAAGTTAGTTTGGTTGTAAGTGCATTGGGAATGGTTTATATTAGTGCATTTGGTATGGTTTACATTGCTGATCTTGTTTGATAGAAGTTTCATCTTGGTATTCTTATTGTGTGGTGCTCCACATATAATATGACCGAAGAAAGTTGGTGTCATGTGGAGTCCTGAAGGTAATTGCACCAGAGGTTCGCCTGTTCGGAGTATGATGTTGAAGTAGTCCATTCCCAATAGTATATCAGGAACAACTTCTGTTGTTGCGTCGTGCAGCCAGTATTCTTGGAGGTTAGGAAAGTTGCATTTTAGGAAGAACTTGTCTTCCTCATTGAGCTCTAACAGTGGGATCGCGTGTGATATTGTATTGGTTGTAAGCAGTGTTACTTCCAAGGGTTGTTCTTGTAGGTTCAGTAATAAAGCTTCGACACGTTTTACGTGCTTCTTCTCGGCATGTCCTCCAAATGTATTAATTGTAATGGAGATTTCCGAACGAGGTATAAGGTGTAGTCTTTCTAGTAATGATGAAGAGATGAACGATTGATCTGATGCCGAGTCTAAAAGGGCGTAAACTTGCTCTCTCTTGTTGATGTATTTATTTTGTATCTTTAGTGGGACCACCATTAGTCTGGCATTCGATGTTATCCCATCAATGAACTCTACTTCGGTGTCGGGATGGGATGGAAGGTTTAGTTGGAAGTTCACGTAAGCTGTATTGATGTTTTTTGTTGCTAGTGCTTTATTGTAATGGTGGGTTTGACGTGAAGAAGAAGTTGCACCAGTGCGTGGGTTGCTTTCGGTGCCGTAGTTTGATAATGGAGGGGATCCGTTCTGTACCCGATTTGGAGATTGTATTGGTATGTCGTAATTTGTCACTTCTGATGGAGAGTCGCTTACACTTCTTTTTGTTACGTTTTGTCTTCGTCTTCGTGGGAAAAGTGATGAGCGTCTTAAATAGCGGCTTCGGTCTTTGCATATTATTGTCCTCTTGAGAGTTTCTCTCAGGTCTATGGTGCCTCCACATGACAGTGTGAGGAAGTGTGCTATGATTCCAGCGACGTTCTCTAGTGTCTGGTATTGATGATTGACCTTGAAAGGGTGGTTGGAAAGTTGACTGTGACTTGGCGGATTCTCGTTGGCATAGGATTGGATTATGGTGTCCGCCACAGTTGGCACAGTCTGGCATATGACAGTATTTTGTCTTGTGGCGTGAGTCAAAACATTTCCAACAGGCGCCTAGTGACTTGAGTCTTCCAATCATTTGGGGGATAGTGCGATATTTATCACAATTTTCGAACGCATGGGCACGTTCGCACCCAATGCAGTATGGCACCCTTTGGTCACGGGTGCGTGTGTGGAATACCGAGTGTTCTTCATTAGGGTTTTCGTTGCGACTTTCGATGAATTCCCTACGTTTGATAATAGTCGTTAGGTTTACTAGAAGGTCTTCCATTGTCCATTGGCATCCACTATCGAACTGTTTGCTAGCTATTTCCTCTTGAATTGGTTTTGAGAATGTTTCGGTTACCAGAGTAACCATATAAGAGTTATCCACCATTTCTCCTTGCTTTTGTAGTGTAGCTATAATGGCTTTAATGTCATTAAGATTATTGCGCAGGGAACGTGGGTCGTTATTGCATGGTTTCATGGATGTAAGTTGACGAATCATTTGTATGGTTATTCGCCTTGGGTCTTCGTATTGATCTTTCAATTGTTCTATTGCCTTTTCATATGAGTCTGCGGTCCGAGGAATCATTTGTAGACATCTTGCCGCATCTCCTTTGCAGCAGCTCAGGAGAATTGAAAGTTTCCGTATGTTAGAAAAGGGTTGTTTATGAACCAGTTCTTGAAAGAGTTCCCAAAATGGACCGAATTCCGAGGGATTGCCATGGAATTCCGGTAGCTTTATGTCGCCAATGAATAATTCTTGGTCAATCATTAAGGAATTAAATAGTTGAATGAGAGACTCTTGGTTTGTTTCTTTGGAGTTATTGTTGCCTTGGTTTACTGAATTGGTTTGTGAAAGATCAAAGGCGGCTGCTTGACATTCGAGTTCTATTAGCCTCTTGTACAGTTGTTGGGATAATAGTGTTGCAATGGATATTGTTTTGTCTCCTTGTTTTTCTTCCCAGTAATCGTTAAAAGTTTCTTCCAGTGTCTTATCTTCCTCCATGGTTGCTATTGCTTGGATACTGGATTCGTAGAGTGTCCAAGTTTGCTCTGTTTGTTCGTCCAATTGTTGTCTCAACTTAGTCAATGATATTTGGTTTGTTAAGACGAAGAGTTTTAGTTCGGAGTTGTCACTGGGAAACTCCCACTCTGGTCTGTATTGGTTTGAATCTTCGATTAGTTTTTGAAGGATATTGAGTTTTCTTGTTAGCTTTTGCTTTGTAGTGGTGATGTTGAAAGTTGTTGAAGACATGAGGGCGTCGAGATGAGAGCGTCGAGTCGGTCACCAAACAGTAAGGCTCGAATGACAAAACTGTTAGGCGACCTTCTTATATAGTTATTGCAGTGGGCGGGGTCAATTCTGATTGGTTGTTGATTTTTTTGTCGATTGATTTTTTTTGTTTTGATCTTCACTGCTTTTCCGTGTTTTATGCGTGATTTTGATATTTTCCGTGCGTATTGAATTGCTGTAGGGAGGCTAATGAAAAACCCTGCAGAAGTCTCGGCTTTTAATAGTATTTCTTCTCTTTTGATCATTGATTGCTGTTGTTTTTGCGCAACATGATCCGTGGCTGAGAATTTTTTTTATCGGCACGCGTAGGCGCGACGGTGCCATCGACGCCATTAAGTCAATGTGCGCATTGATTATGACATTGTTTACGTTGATCGATTAAGTGTTATTATTGCATGTATACTGCTTACCTTTAGAGTATTGGACAATTCTAGACTTCGATGTTAGAAAGTTCTGGATTCGCTCCCTTTTCTTGACCCATGACCTGGGTTAATGTTAATAATTGGGTTTTTATCGGGGCTCAATTGCTAAATTGTTTGTCATCAAACTGGACCATGATTGGCTACTAGATTGTAGGCCCCAGATTCGAGAATGTAACAAACTGTTGCTCTCTCAGAGCTCTTTTAGTAATGAATGGTTTCGTTCATCAGTGATTAGGTTACATGTGTCTTATGATTCTGTTGCTTTTCTCTATTACTTTCTACCGAAGGAGAGCCTAGCTGGGTTCGTGTTGATTAAGTCTTTTGTAGTCAATAATGCGATTTGCGGAAGCTTGGGAAAACGTGTAGTCAACGAGGAGTGTCTTGTACAAGGGTGGACGTGATATGGTAAGTTTAAAAGTTAATTTATGCGTAGTTGAATTAGTCTCTGAGTTTTGTCAGGCCGACTGAAAGCCCATTCCCGTTCTGTGGGTTGTATTATAACCCAATCATTTTCTTTATACTGTTAAGTGTATTTAACGTAGATTATCGAGGCCTGCTCGATGGCTGCTTCTAAAAGCATTCGATGAATTTGTTCGATCGTTGTTATTGATCGTTTTATTAGGATGGCTTTTAATTCGAGTCTTTACCGTGCGTCTTAAATGCCACTCTCCTTCTCTGTCGTCTTCCTTCTTTCTTTTGCCTTTCGTATTAATTTATTCTTGCCATTGATCGATCATTGATGATGTTTCCCTATTGCGGGTGCACACGCACCAAGTTACAGAGAACGATCAAATTGTTCTCGCAACAGGGTTGTTGCCTCGATGCCCCGACTGACCGATCCGGTAGCGATGGCATGCTATGGGTGTATGAGTACCAAGGCCGCAGAGGGTGAACATCTTGTTTGGTATGAGGTTGGTAGGTTATCGATTACATGTTCCACATTGTGATAGCGTGTTGCCTCAGCCATGCCATATGATGGCAACCGAGGCTTGCAGTTCATTGGAATGTTATTGATCGTGAGTCGTTTCAAGATTGACGGAAGAGTCGTGGTAGAGATGGTGCTATAGCATTGTGCTGAGGAGAGGGAGAAAAGAAATTCAATTGAGAAGTGTGAATTGAATGGCAATTCACTTCTTCGCTTCCTCTTTCTTCATTTCCGAATTGATGCTCTTAGTTATGATTGTGTCATTTACTTGTTGGCGAGTTCCTTTGATCTATGAGACGGATTTCCCTTTCTTGTATTGTTTACTATGAACATCATGTCCATGTCTAACATTGACCGTCCGGCAATGAGT
>MU873481.1:0-11409 GCA_036418205.1 Ostertagia ostertagi | reverse complement strand
GTCTATGAATTTCCGACGAATTGGACTGGGCTTAATCGGCAATTTCTCTCTTGGCAACGAATTTTGCCTCACACCGTGAACCGCTATGAATGTCCCAAATTGATGGTAGTTTACTTATTGTTGGGTTATTGCTAGTCTTTTCATATTCCGTCTATTTTTCTAGCCCTCCTGAGTTAGAAATTTCGGGATTATTGAGCGCAATTTCTCAGTAAGACCGCCTCCGATTCGCTCTTTAAGCAAGCAATACGATATTGATCTTTACCTCTGACTTCTTTATCTTTTGACATTTGAACTTTTTGGTCTTGTGGAAATAGAGTGACATCGGCACAGAGCAGAGCTGATCTACAGTAGTGGTCCCTGACCCTCTAACAAGGGAGGTCTTTCAGGATATGGAGCGCCTAAATGGTCCTCTGCATGTTGAAAGGCTCATGCGAGGAACACAGAACCATGATCCATTTTTCCTGAACGCCTCCAGGAATGTCAAAACAGTGGTGAAGAAATGGTCCAGAGTTCGAT
Organism: Ostertagia ostertagi; assembly: GCA_036418205.1. Taxonomy (NCBI): domain Eukaryota; kingdom Metazoa; phylum Nematoda; class Chromadorea; order Rhabditida; family Trichostrongylidae; genus Ostertagia; species Ostertagia ostertagi. Next base: position 10,893 of record MU873481.1, on the reverse strand, counting down.
CCCCGGTGATGACTAATTTTTGCAATACAGTTTGGCGCCCCAGATTGCCGCCAAATGGCGCCATCGTCGAGAATAGATGTCACTGTCGGTGTTTGCGGCAATTTGGAGGCACAAACATTTCATTTCAACATTTCAACATTGCAAAAATTTGTCATCACGGAGGATCGAACTTTGGACCATTTCTTCCCCACTGTTTTGACATTCCTGGGGCGTTCAGGAAAAATGGACCATGGTTCTGTGTTCCTCGCATGAGCCTCTACAACATGCAGAAAACCATTTCGAAAAAACGCTCCATGTCCTGAAAGACCACCATCGAACCTGGAATTGAATCTTGCCTGGATTTCCACCTAGATCGACTAAGCTGCTCATCCATTCAAATCAGTAAATCTAAGTCCCCAAACTCATTCCGAGCGATGAAAGCGCGGTCCTTTCGACTTCTTTAGAGTCACCATAAGGAGTGCATCCCTTTCACGTTTCACGACAATTTTTATAGAAGAAGAGTACGCCGTGCATCAAAAAAGTGATGAACCAAACTCCAAATGCTTGATATCGACCCGAGCATCGGCCAGCCCTAATCTTCAACACAGACCCTTCGTATCAATCTTATTTCTCCTGTGACTCGTGCATAAGGTTACTCTGGGGTCCCCACAAGGTGGTTTACCCTGTTGACTGACACGCTTTGTTGACTTGTCTGGTCAGTTGGGGCGACATTTAACAGTGTTTCTACCGTGGCTGCTGCCGTTCTATATATTTCATGCTATAAGCATGATGATTACAAATCGGTGCAGAAAAATCGTGAAACATGCCTTGCAAACACCAGAGTTACTTGGTTTACTCTTGTGGACATTCGCTGCCCCTCATTGCACATTTCTCCATTTGAAAAGTTCCTCGGATTGCCAGCGAAATGCCAATGATATAAATATTCTGTGGATTTCCCTGGATTCCTATAGAAGGTTACTTTTTGTTGTATTTTTGAGGTGTTTTCGATTCCCCTGGCCATGAGTCAGCCATGGCAAAATTCGTTGGATTAGACTTTTCACGACGTGAGGAAGTCTTGTCGGAACCACCGTATATTGGAATTTATCCCTCAACTGATATGAGTGCGCTATGAGCTTCGAAATACGCCTGTTTCGCGATGTAACTGTCACGTAGTGGTTGATAGATCACCATGTCCGACGAAAGCCTGCCGACGTCGTTGACTCGCCGCGGTTTACATCGATAAAGGAGCCGTCCGTCCGGCCAGTGTACGGTAATTGCTTATAACCGCAGCTCGTTAAGTGACGGAAGCCTCGGCACTGGGTTTTTTGCCATTTTAATGAAACCTCTCAATTTTCATGAGGTTACTTTATTTCAGCATCACTCTTGAACTGCTAGTAATCCACCCAGGGAATGCCAGAATAAACAATCATTTTGAATATTCTAAATTGAAAAGATCTATGGATTACCGAACGATTTGGCCAAGTCAATACTTGGATTAGTTATTGTTTTTGAAATGGTTTTGATGAGATGATGAGCGCAAATAATAACTCCGTCAATTGGATTGTGTCATTTGTGTTTTCAGAAGGCTGAGTATTCCAAACTGTTGCCTCATCACGTCTTATGATCAGCTCCCAGCGTTTAATATAACACAATCTATTTCCACACTTCATTTTCCAGATTTTCCTATCGCGATGTTCTTTCAGCTTTACCTCCTGTAGGCTTGGTTTTTAGTCATATAAATGGAAGCAAATGAAATGCTAGCTTTGTGAGTAGATGTCCAGCAGCTTCATTGATTCTATGCTATTCATAATTCAAAATTGAGAAGTCCAATTTTGAAGGGCTTGAGCTGGTCCCTGAGCTCCGCTTCACGATTTCCGGCTTTATACGTCAAGATATGGATAAAATTAATATTCTGTACTAAGAATAGAATAAATTAGTCCATCTCACTGTAGGCCATTTGCATAAGTCATCGTCAGTCTCATCATCAGTCCCTGGTTGCGATTCCCAGTTATTAATCTCTCGCGGCATCATCAGCTGTACTTTCAAAAATTATCTAGGTCGATTTAGGTACGGTGACTAGGAAATTTTTATCAAAGACTTTTCCTCTTCTCAACATCGTCCACCTTTCATTACCTTTCCAGCCACTTTTCCCTTCAAAATGACATGAGGAAAGGACAGGGCGATAGGTCGAAGAGTGTGGAAATGATACTAAAAATCGCTCCGAAGTCACTAAAAACTTCTTGAGCCCTCGATTCACTTGCTTGCTAGGGTGCTTTCAACGGCGCCAACCTTTCCAAGATTCAATCTTCATTCTTCATGCTACCTTTCCAATATGCCGCAATGTGGGTCAATGCGACCCCGGTCTTCAATCCTTCCAGCCTCCATATGTGAATTGAAAAGGAGTCACGACATTCATGGATATGTCACATTTTGCTTGTCACCCATTTTTGACCAACTAGAGTAATTTGAGATTACCCAAAAGACGTGAACCTATCCATACACCAACGGTTACCTTTCCTTCTAACGGAGTCTTCCTTTCCATTGACAGTTTTATGTTCTTTTTTCCTTCTCGTGCGCATTAGTTTCCATAGAAGTCCATAGGAACTAGGCATTTTTTCCTCCACGATTGATTTCTGCTCTTTGTTAGAATTTTGTCACTGTGAACATCCGTCGCTAAACACTATTTGACATTTGATTGACTTGGGCGAGAAGATAAGGATGGAAGAGGACGAGACGTCAGTGATACCTTACTCCGAACGCTTTCGCTGGAAAGCTCCTTTTGCAAATTCGAATAGCGGTTTTTCACAGAGATTGAAAAATGTGTCGCTTTCCATCCAGGAGTTCAAAGGCTGGAGCTAACTAGCCATCGATACAAGCCATCGGCTCCAGCTGTTCTCTAATTTACTGCCATACGCGAGGTCATATATTACTCTCTCGACTGAGTTGTGCACCTCATATAAATCGCGAGCTGATTAAAAATCCTTAGTCTTCAGGTCTAAGGGACTGATTGGGCCAGTTTTCAAGAAATTTCGAGAACAAGTTGGAATGTTTCGTTCAGCGTTACGCCAGGGAGTAGACATTCAGTGTGAGCTGCAGAAAGCGCGTTCGTTCGCACTTAAAGGAATCTTGCGCGGAAAATTCTTGCACTCTTTCCTAACATGAATATGTCAGTTGTGATCACTGGAAATAGCACACAAAGTTTCACGCATGAAGATTCGGTTTCTGAAGAGAAACAAACGTACAAAAACTACACGTTATGGACCATCGAAGGACCAGGAGGCAGAGCCAGGCGAGGCATGGAAAGAAGACGGCGTTTGGCCGGCTACGTACCAGGCGACGCAATGAGAGAATCGGGTTAAAGCGCGCGATTTCGGAGAGTGGAGACAAATCGATCGATGGAATAGGATGGAGTAGAAGTGTAAGATGTGAATGCAACGAAGCAGAAGGCCAGAAAGAGCTTCTAGTGAATGCACTCCAAGAACCAAGTTTGAGCATCCCCGTCGCCAGCATTCGTGAAAGACGTCCGTGGGCAATTCGAACGCGTAGCAGCCTTTTCGAGTTTTCGAATTTCTAATCAAAACGAAAGCAATACTTCAGTTCTTTTCACTATTATCGTGGATAATGAGTCTCAAGCCAGTGATTTATGGCTGAAATAGAATCATGATTTTTCCGCGCAAGATTCCTTTAACTTAGATATCAGGTCGGTAATCACTTCAGTTACTGCTTCTCCTGGAGGGGCGTATTGAACACCTCCTCACTGGAGCGTGAAAACTTAGGCTTGGCCTGAGCGAGTTTTAGCCCTCGGAAAACATTATAGTCAACATACATACATTTCTATCGATATCAGTTAACTATCTAGAAAAATTATTTTCACTGTAGGAAAACTTTGCGACTTCCTCTAGGCTTCTTGTCTAAAACCTTGTCTAGCTCCTATGGTAATGGAAACCCAGAGTTTTCAACTTGCCGTAGCTCATTTTGCTCTGGCCCCATTACTTCACTTTTACCACAGTAACGCCTCCTTACATTTGCGCTACATTTTGTGTTGGATAAGTAATTAAATAGCTCGGATAATAGGTCGGTTCGGCAGAGCACAAATAATCTGGTCAGAATAGCGGACCTAAATGCAGCGAGTCATGGGTGAATGTCATGTGGGGAAGTACCGAAGACGAATTTTTGAGCCCCTGATGTTTGCGAGTTCCCTCCACCTTCGGCTATCTTCACACGAAAAGCTTCTGATCGCGGCCTTTTTCGGAAGATTGCTCAGGAGACATCGCTGACGAGAATTTAGGGTCGAAATCGAGGGCTCATTTCTTGCCCCGTTTCGTCGCTGAGATCCCCTTGGGGACTAGCGATAATCGACACAAATCCTTGTCCATACTCGCACTAAACTCTCATTCCTATTCAGACGTCACGCTCGCTCCCGACATCCATCCATTCTCCTTCGACTTATGGCCTGTCCTGTGTGTTCGCAAAAAAGTGTTCATCCAAGGATGATCTGACCAACGATATTTTTGAAATTCATTTCGATGGTGCTATGTAACCGCCATCAGCAAATTGCTGTTTGTTGTCGCAAGATATTTATAGTAGTCCTCCCAAGAATACTCAGTTATGGGCCAAACTCTACCTCAGCGCAGCTCCAACTCGTGCCTCATGCTTACTGAGCCGAAAACTAACGATTACACCACCGAGGAGTCTGTGCTGCCGGAATCGCGCAGCATTTCTCTGTCCATGTTCTGGGGAGCAGTGAAGGATAGGAGTGAGCGTTTAACGTTGATCATCCCTTTTTGTTTGCATTTAGAGTCGTAATGGTAGATAAATGTGGATCTGCCCGTTATACTGATTACAATAAGTGGCATAAGGCAGCAAGTGAGAGCATTTCATAGTCACAGACGAATTTAACACGAATCGAGCCAGACGGGACCTAAGGCATAAGTCAAGTTCTCTCCGTATCAGACAATGAGTCTAAAAGCAGCACTCGTTTCACTATTCCATCTCTGCGCGTTTTAAAAATTCTAGAATTCTAAAAATTATGTCACCTGTTAAAGCTTTTCGCTGCATTTCCATGGCATAGTCACGGAGTTTTCGATGTTCCGTTGTCATCAATCTCGTTACCCGCTCTGTGATAACATTTTCTCAGACTTGGCAGCAACTGTTAAGACAGATGGTTACTTCATAGTTAAGACCTCCAATGACAAAAGACGAATCGTTGTGGTTTACTGTTAAAAATGCGCTGCACCCGTAAAGTCGCTATGATCTCTTATTCCCGATTGGATGCCCTCGATGGTCCGGGGATATGAGGTGTTATGAACGACAGCATAGGGCGACGAGCACCTGACACCCCTCCTCGATCACACCTTTACTCTTCTCGTATATCAACAGCGCTGAAATCATCACATAAAATCTGAAGTGAATGGGCCGTTTGTCTTTTCAATAGGATCCTCGCTCTCTCTCACACTTTCATCTGAGTTTATTCTAACTCTATGCTTATCGAGACGACACTTACCTGCGCTTAACAACCTGGTCATCTTTACAGCTTTTATCCTCGGAACATATTCTGCAATATTCATTTTCAATTCGTTTTTCTCTGTTTAGAAAAGGATTTCAAAAAATTACTTCTCCTCCATTCCGTGTTCTTCCTCTGCGGGCGAAGTTTTCGGTGAAGATTTTATTAATGGGCGGACGTTTCGACGATATCGCCTTCTTTGAAGTCCCAATCCATAACTTTATCTAATAGTAATCAACTGTAAAAACTGTCATTCTGGATCCCCACCGCAAAACCTCGTTGGCAGAGCAAAGGTATTATTACAACGATGTCACATACTCGAAGAGAGAATTTAGAGGCTTCTCCTCCAATTGAAGAATCTTTAACAAAATACGAGCTGCGCTTGTAACTTCAGATCATCCAATTACTATTTTTTATATTTTATCACATATATTGCCGCCTAATGATTTTATTATATGGTACTTCTTACTGTTACGAATCTTATCACTTACTATTTACTAGATATTATTCAATACACATGATTTCATGACCGAAAGGCTACGGAATTTTGTATCTATTAAAACGTTTTTCACTTACATATTCGATCTCACCCCCAACCTACAGCACCTCTTATGATTGTTTGAATGAATCTGCCCTCATGGGACGTGTGGTTTGAAAGCTCACTTTTGTAAGTCTAGATATCTTCGAATAAAGCTAAAAATTTCGCGATTCTAGGAATATTATTTTAATAAACCTCTCTAGTTTCTCGGATGGAATCTTCATTAACACGTTGACGACATGCCCTTGTGCGCGAACCTACCCACCTTACTTTACAAATTTGCATTAACAGTTACTACATTACCCAATAATTTCATTAGTGGTAACGAGAGAACTATTTTTCGTATCCAACATTAGGAAGGGCCAGCTTTGAAGCATGAAAATGGAGGCACAATTTAGGAAAAACAAGTCTCTTCCGTGTGAAAGTGCGGGGCGTATGTGTCCCGCGCTGTCGTCATAGTGTTAAGAATGTGATCGAGCAAAACGCGAGAGTGATACTTCTTGAGAAAACTGACATTCAGTATTATACCTATGATTTTTGACCCTTATAACTTCGTATAATGTATGCTAGCGTCCTTGATTCCAATTTCTTCAATCTATTGAATTGTTGACTCTCATTGAAAACCCGATCTACTTACTGCCATAGACATTATCAGTACATTCATATTGTAACGATCGAAGTAGGGCCACTACCGTGAAAAAAAAAGTGAGACTGATTTAAGACCTCATCCGCTGTCATTCCTCCGCACTTTGTCGCCGGCTCCCATTGAATGCGCATCTCAGCCTAGAAAGAGCAATTAAGATTTTGATCTAGATATTATGTACGTTTTTACTTGGGGAACAAGCCCGGCAGACATTCTTCACTCGTTCATTTATTTTGACTTCTTCTCTCGTTCTTCTTCACAGTTTTTCTTAACCGAATCTCTTTTTTCCCCTAGAAAGCATTGCAAGACAGTTAGTCCTGTCGAATCATCTCATTTCTCCGGTCATTCGCGATGAACTCATTCGTCGCCGATATCGCTCGATCTTATCGATTGTCTGAAGTCTTCAGAAGATTCTCTCGATCTTTGAAATTCCTCCAGCGGGTAATGTCAATACTGTGAGCATGTTAGCAGTGCTTCTGTCATTCAGCGTAATCGAATCTGTTCGAGGACATGATTTAGGTGAGTGTGAAACGAGTCTTATTTACGAGTTTCCCTTCTTCAGACTTACATAATTATCCTTAGTTTGAACACATTGCTTCAGGCTGAATCATTATTTTTCATCTTTTCCCTTTACCATTCGATTTGCAGTAATTATTTTTTATTTATTCGTGCGCTCAGTATCAACCACGAGCGTGCCAAAATCAGTGCGATGTGTTGACAAATTGTGGCACAGTACGCCTAAGCGTAAATACTGGAAGTAATAGAGAAAACAAAATATTCAAGAAATCGTAAATATAAAAGGCTTTACAAATAGCTGTCTAGCAACCTAATGCAAATGAAGGCAACTCTATTCCGAATGTAATCACCTAATAAAAAAAATGTAACGAGTAGGAAAAGAGACCCTGATTCAACATCACACATGCCTTCAAGGTCATAAGCGGTTCGTTGTTCAGTTCAAAGGTGGAAAGTAATCAATAAAATTCCTAGGTAATTAATGAAGGAGGAATTAATTGCTAAGGCAGCATTTAGGGTAATTATCGAACAATGCATAACGCTGAATATAAGTAACGGCCCATTCGAGAAACACAATAGAGAAGTGTTCAAATAGGCCAATTGACTACCCTTGTAGTGCCGCTCGTGGTACCACCTGCATCATGGCAAGATGCCCCTCGCCACACTATGGGCATAGAGCTGCCGACTTCGAAACATCGTATCTTCAACCACCCTCGGAATCGCAACTAGGTGGTGCATCGGAAAAAACACACGACAAACCAGAAGCGGCCATTGAAGCCCTGTTCATTGTGAACAGCAGGCGTGAGATGGAGCGATCGCAAGTTAACACAAATATCGTAGAGAAACACTCGAATTCAAATTCCAATCTGCAACTGAAATAAAGGAAGCAGCCACAATTATATTTGCAATTTCTTTATTTGCAAAACCACACAAATATCGTCAGCGTATTCAGTTGTGATGAGATGAGTTTCTGGCAATTGAAAATTTTTAAGGTGTTCGAATTTTGGGCGTGTGTGCGCGAATTTCTGGGGTCGTTGTGAAGGGGGGTGTTAACTAACCCAAAAATACCTTCGTTGAGGTAGGTATCATGGAAACTTAGGAATTGTACCACTGGACCGAAGCAACGTTTCTAAAAGGGTTACCTTTCAGGGCAGAGTGAAGTTTTTATTTCAGGCCAGCGTTACATCACAATCTTGTCCTGGACTGAATGCAATTTTGTTTCAATTCTAGCAAATAGTTCGATTTTGCAAACTCTTCCGCGGGGTTTTTGGCAGTTTTGCGTTTGGTTCGGTCAGGTCACTACTTCCTACCGTAATTTTGTGAAACTACGCGCCGAGCCGTCGTCATTGCCAGCTAATGGTGGCACGATTTGATTGATTGATGGGCTCTATCAATCTACTGATCGATCGATTTATTGGATGCAATGCTTTTACATTAACATGCCAATTATTGTCTTTAATGTGCACATGTAAAATCACTGCCACTATCAATCATGTCAGGCAGTGCTCGTACAAATACCATGTTCCAAATTAAAAAAATTCAATATTGGGTCACATGCCTAATCAGCTGAGCAACAATCACTCGTGTGTCGCCAAGTCTGCATATCGAATTCGAGTTGTGCAGTAAGTTACAGTTACATGAGCAGGGCCTTGTGTAGTCAGCTCACGGTTACTTGTGCTCACGGCAAATCGAAAAATCCACAAAAAATCCGAAAAAACCATTGAACGAATTCGAAAAAATTAGGGTCGAAGATCGATACAGAAAGCGAAATTTAATAAAAATGTACATCCCACTTCGTATTAATAGGAACCGCGACCAGTCTGCACTGACTCACGCTGTTACCAGAGCAGTTCACGTCCGCGTTTTATCCCCTAGATAAATCCATCGTACCCAGCGATTCGAATTAGCAGTTCAAGCTAGATAGTTAGATAGTATGTAGTTATCGTAGCTTGCGTGTTCTAGAAGCCCCAACTGCACCCTCCCCTCCCTCCAGCAATTACCATTACCGTACTGGTTTCTACTATTGTACTAGAAAAGGGTGAAGTGATATGTAGAGTCAGCAGGTCTCAAGATTAACCGTGCAGCCGTTGCAGGTTCACTGCCACGACAAATTGAGTGCTTCTCGTGTATGTCATTATCGTATCAAACCAGCTGGAAATATCTACAAACTACCTACATCTATCCAAAGGTTCGTCTTTTCTAGATCTTTCTATTTTAACTGAAGTTGTGAGCTCTTTTCCGATGTATTTGCTGAATCACCAGCTTCTCACAGAACCCATGATCTCTAGAACCCTTGACCTTGTTGCTTTCAGGTGTTCACGGACCGATGTAGGGATCCAGGAAGTGAACGTGGAATGCCGACGGTGCCTTGTTCCACCGTTTGTATATCATTGCTGGAACCTGACATAGAAGCTGGTCAGTTCTTTACTAAAAGCAATTTTTATTTCAGCAGCAGAACTTGCCAGTGACGGTCTCGTTCCGTTTATTGAGGCCATTACGGTTGTTCCGACTGTAGTAAAACACTGGCTTCCCAGCATTTATTGTTGAATCAATAAATAAGTCGAGGTTCATGCTTCCTGGTTTCCGAAGTTTCGCCTTTTCAGGTGTTTTTATTGGCTATAAGCACATTCGTGGTTGTATGGATCGAGTATTGAGGCACGGCTTCAATCAAACTGCATTGCGGACGCACAGATTTCATCACCATGTAAGTCTTCAGCGATTTTGTTCTCAGTAAATGTCGAGACACCGAAATGTGTTTGTTTTTGGTGTGTGTTGCACATTAGTCTTCTTTTCATAATTGTGGTGGTCCCTGAATACGTTTTGGATCATCGCAAAAATCATGCTTAGTTGCTTAGTTTGCATGTGCATGTCCCCAATTTCATTCTTGCTGACAAATAAGATTCTGGTCAAATCCTAGGTAACGGAGCCTTAGTGGTCCGGGGAATGTTCGGCAAGAACTAACCACCTGAAATGCACGTAAATAGCGATAAAAAGGGAACTGTTAATGGTAGTGACAACTGCAGGTGACTTGACCTTTCTCCTCCTTTCGAGCCGTGGCCCAATCCCCCTCCTTTTATTCTTTTGTGTCATGTAAATCATGGCTATTCTATTGTAAACGTGCTACGTCTTCATTGTAGAAATTACGGCAACAGCAGATAAATAAATAAGTAAACAAATAGATAAATAAGCCCTATCTTCGTTAGGTCCTCGAATTGGAAGTGAAAAAGAATTGTTGGAGAATCTACAAAACTGAAAGCTCTTTCATAACAACAGGAATACTTAAAAGACTGGATACCCAAAGAAATAGAGATATTATTTGTAGAAAAATTTGGAAAGGGTGCTGTATGTACTTCCTAAAAAATGCTTGAAGGTAAAGGCAACACCGAAGCAAAAACGGGCCATCGTTCTATCATTAGGTTGCGCACCGTTTTCCACTCCCACCAAAACAGTTTGATTGTTTGAAAGGGTGTTTAGCTTATCTCACATGGAAAAGAGTTTCTATTCAAGCGTGTTCTTCGACACGACTTCTGCTGGGGATGTCACTTAGGAGGTGATCAAACAAGGTAGCGTAAGCCCATAAACCAAACTCTCGAGAAACCTACCAATTTTGAAGGGATTTTGCGGGTTTTCTACACTAATGTTTGAAGAGCGATATATGGGAGGTCCAATAAGCTGTTTTTCAGAACCAATGCCGAACGTTATCACGAGCGCATCTCT
>MU873480.1:0-12774 GCA_036418205.1 Ostertagia ostertagi | reverse complement strand
TACCTCATTTTGTGGCATTGTGTTCGGGGGAGTTCCATAGCCCTGTGGGAGTTTTTCCATGATTTGAGCTTCACGTTCAGCCTGCATAGAAATTCTCTAGTTACGAGTATGGACTTTTTGAGTAAACAAGAGCCATTTTTCAATCACATTTGTCAATCGCCTTTTCGAGCTTTAAGCCGTGAAATTTTTTTGATCTCATAATTTATTCAAGCTTTTCCTCACCGTTTTTCTTGGTGGCTTGCTCTGCATCAGTGCTAATGCACGGAGTGGCCATTTCGGCCGAGACCTGAATAATGGAGTCATTTATTTCGTTTTTCCTCTCCCCAATGCCATTCGCTCGTGGTCGTTGTGTGCGTTTGTCTTTAGCGGTCCTCGAAATGAAGGCCAGAGGCCAAATTGGTTTTCGCCTTCAAATTCTCGAATGTTTTTCCCGGCCTTGAAGGTGATTTGTTTTCATGTTACGCCATCTCGACGGGGTGGCGGTGGTGTCTCGCAACTGTTCAGTGTTTTCCCATGCGATCAGTATCTTGATGATGATGAGTGTCTTTGCGAACACCTTGACTTTGCATGGATCCATGACCCTAAGTGTTTATTTTATTTATTAAACTGTAAATTCAGTCAGGTCTTGAATCTATCTAGCTTAAGTGTGTCAGAGCGGCTTGGAATTTCGAAGAATTTAAATGGGCTTACAAAAATTTGCAAAGAAAATGCATTTCACCGTCGCCAGGAATCCTTTTCAAAACTAGAAAATGGTCAACTTATTTCTATGGGAATTTTGAGCATTTCAGTTGAGTTGTTCTCTCTATTACTAACTGCTCTGGGTGTCTCTAGAAGACTGAACTTTTCCAGTTCGCCTGTAAAATTTCAATAACTGACTCGATTTGCCATTGGAATTTGTTGGTGTGGGCTCTCAAACTGAAAGCTTGAGTCCAACTTAGGATGAAAGAGGGTAAAATATGTTTAGCAGTCCTTTTTCGGTGCTTTCAACCTACTCGATTTAAATCTAGAGTCGCAGACTTTGAAGTTCTGGATTGGCTTTGAAGGGCCAGCTAATGCTTTGTAAGTGCCCTTTTACTTCACTAGAAAGCTTCTTTGACAGTGCCGGGATCCGATCCGCTCATCATGCCTGCGGTGTAGTGCCACTTGCCATTCTCGTACCCACTCTCTTCTTTATCAGGCTTCGGAACAGCACAATACGGTAAATTCAGTGGGTATCTCTCAAGGTGGTCACTAGCAGAATGGCTAAGCGGAATGACGTCATGAAAATCAGAGCAAACAATATTTTCCAGAAGTTTCAAGTTTTATAATTACTACGTTAACATACAGTCAAATTCAATTGAAAAATTAAACAAATAAAATAAAGTACTATCGGACATAAATATTGAATTGGTTTATTTTCTTTATTTCATACCTTAAATTCCTCCATTATATACAGAGCTTGTTCCAGTAAGTTGTTATTATTGTTCGAACTTTTCGATTTTATTTGAAGGGTGGGGAACAACTTCAAAGTCGGGGTTGATTTTGAGGATAATTACGCTTTCTTGCCAGTTTTCATAGTTTATGATAACGCTTCAATGGTTCGTTAATAAATAATGAATTTTTGAACATTTATTCTTATTTTTCCCTATTTGTTCTCATTTTTTTCGTTTTTTTACCTGTTTTTTCATCATCAAGTTCCCATTTTTACTTTTATTATTTTTCATTTTTTTTAAATTTTTCTTTATCAAGTTCATCGATGTAGGATTATAAAATTCTTATACTGAAGGTTGAAAAATGCCTTTTTAAAGGGTTTTATGATTCATTTTTTACTTTTATTCAGTGACTAATATTCGCATTGGTTATTATCGCATTTTGTTTGTTTTTTTCTTCCTCTTTCTTTTCTCCTTTTCTTTCCTTCTCCCTCCCAGTCGTCCATAAGTGTGTTTACATGGGCTTCATTTTGTGCAGCTCACCTTTGCTTGTTTCGTCCCATCTGTTAGAAATTTTTCAATTTCGCTAATCGGAGGGGAAGGGAGAAAAGAATCGATATGCACTGCATCCTGATGTTCCGTGTATTTGAAGGGTGTGGGCGCCACTCATTGCAGGCGCCTCGATAGCTCAGTTGGGAGAGCGTTAGACTGAAGATCTAAAGGTCACCAGTTCGATCCTGGTTCGGGGCAATGTTTTGCAAAACACATACTGTGCTTATTGATGGGAGATTCTCTTCTAATACTTTATCTCTGTCGTCTGAAACCTTTTTTAAAAGCCGTTTCTTGGCGGTTCTCGCTCCTATACTTGTTCCCTTCCGCAAGCAAACCTCATAAAATCAAAGTATGGGAATCGGGTCAGAAACTTGCTGCGTTTTGCTTTCTTTGGGATGCGATCGTAAACTTCTTCGTTTACCTTTTTTGCAGATGATGGTAATCCGGTTTTCCCATAGGGTTGGAGCTTTTAAGGAGACGAGAACTGATAGTGAAGCTACGTGCTTGCCATTCGATAAGGTCGTACACCTTCAAAGCTAGCGTTTAACATCATCGTTTTCAGGGAAGCCCTACCTTTTGGGATTGCGCCACGAATTCCGTTTTTAGAATTATTTCTGTGGAGGGAATTTAAACTTGCGAAGATTGCGACGATGGTAACCCAGCGATTCTATCCTTTCGCTGAAATCCAATGCCATTGAAATGGCACCTGAATCAGGGAAAGCTTGCTTATTGTGGGCTGTTTCTCCCATATTAGTTCCTAGATCCTAGAGCCAGGATGTATTTTTTGGCCTCGACTCGAATGACCCTACTTTCAAAATTGCTCCCTTTCACACTTCCTTTCACTTTGAAGGGGCCACAGCTGTTTTTGGTCTTCTCCAACCCTACCTTTCGTAGTTTGGTTCCTTTTGGGTTTCGTTCAGCGCTCTTTTTTGGAGCTCTATGTTCCCTGGGCTGGCTCGTCTTTCAGCGTGTTTAGAGTTCAACGCCTGAGGAGGTTTTGTGTGAGCTAGAGTGGAACGCCGCGCGTAATTTGTCCCAGCACTCGACTAAGTGCCTCTAGTCCCGACGATGACGCTCATTATGTAGCTGAAAATTGTGTCAAAGACCACTCTGTCCCGTGTGTCGTCTCCAGCGTGGAGAAAGCACCGGTTCCCTCGTCTTCGTCGCTGTCGTCGTCGTCGTCGTCGTGGATGGGTGTGGTGGTGGTGGTGGTGGTGGTGATTAGCGGATATGCGAGCGACCCGTTTTTTGGCTATCGCGCAATCCTGCCCAGCACTTTCGCGCCTCATTCACTCCCTCGCACACCCACCTGGTCAGTTTTCACTAACGAGGCTGTACAGTACGACTGTTTTTTTTTACCGTACTCGATTTCGCTTGGATGCACGTTCTATTGATCTTTTTGCAGCTTTGATTGAAGTTTATTTATTTGTTTGTTTGAAACCTGAGTAAGATAATGTTTTTTAATGTGTTGTCCGATGGGTGGACCATTCTCATAAATGGAAAAATCTGCCAGAATAGGTGCTCTCTATTTCGGAAACGAGAAGAGCGTCGAGTGCAGACCACACACCACAAGTGACGACGGCCAAGAAAAAGTTTTTCTTTTTTTTCTTGGCCGTCGTCACTTGTGGTGTGTGGTCTGCACTCGACGCTCTTCTTGCTCCCTGAGCTCGCCTAAATACTTTGGCGGCAATCGCAATGTACGGGGGCATTTTGTATAAACATGTGCATTCTGCTTAATTCTCGGTTACATACTTGGTTGAGACCTGGTTTCAGCATAGTTGAACGCGTTTAAACGTTTATTATCGAGGCCAGAGGTCGGAGCAGTTCGATTCCTCGGGTTTTTTTTTCGATATCCTGTGATCAATATCATATACTCTTTGGGCGCTATCGGAAGAGACGGGTGCATCGTCAGGACTAAGCCCTGGAGTGGGCGCAGTATGGGGAAATAAAAAACAAACTTGATTTAGCAATCTGTTGGCCCCTAACTAGACTTATTCCATTTCCAGAAATACTTTTACACGGAGTTGGAATGCATTGGACCAACAATGCCCCGATCGTGCGTTAGGCTTTAATCGTCTCTGGCTTCTTTCCTTTTCTTGAAAACTACTTATTATTAGTAAAGCATGCGTTCTTCAATCTTGGACTCAAATCACTACATGGGACAACGTCTGAACAGTAAACTCGGTTCTATACAGCGTTTTACGGAACGTTGGGCAAAAGCCCACGTAAATACCCCATATATTGTGATAGGCATTACTTTTAACAACTCTTAGTTAGGCATTAAGTATCTTATTTAGACAAGTTCCTTCTGACCGCGTCCATGAGGTCATTTGACAGCATGTTCACCTTACATATTGGCTCAAAGTGGCGCAGCGGACATTGGAGGGGGCAGTGGAAAAAATTGCGTCGGGATTCACGCAAAAAGCTGAGTTTTAGGATCGCAGCCTCAGAAGAGATGGAGATCGGAGAGGGTAAACATCTCACTCTCTCCGAAATCTCGTCCTCTCCTTTAGGGTTGGTCCTGATGGCTTTCGCCATATTGCCCCCCGCCCCACAGCAGAGTCAACCCTGCGTTGCGCAGTTCTCAACGGCCACGTTGCGCAGTTTCGCCCGATTAGACACGTTCTCTCGCGCGAACATTCACACTCGCATGCTCGAGCCGTCTGTGTCTCCGCCCATACAGCGTGCGTTGAGGATCTCTCAACGTGCCGTTGCGAACTGCGCAACGCAGGGTTGACTCTGTGCGCCTGAGCAAACGCTGCACTTTATGTTTCCGACGCTTGATCTATTACACCACCGAGACCCCACGATCTGAAGGAAACTTCCGAGAAGCATGACTATGAGTTTGAGTCACACCAGAAGGCGGTGATTCCACACATTGTTGCAGCAAGCTTTTGATTGCTTGACCACCTTGGAAGTAATTCACTGAAGTTTTGCAACCATTTTTACCTCACCTCTACCTTTTTGTCCACTTATAAATCTATTGTCCTGGCCTGTCTCTGCCTTGACTATCTACCTATCTGCCTTCCCCTTCCTCTCCTTTCTACCCTCGATTTCGGAAGACGAGAAGAATATCGAGTGCAGACCACACACCATAAGAGACGACGACAAAGAAAACGCTTTTCTCTTGGCCGTCGTCTCTCATAGTGTGTGGTCTGCACTCGACTTTCATCTCGTCTTCTGAAATACGGTATATCTCTTTCTCTCTGTCTTGTCTGCAAAATGATTCTCCCTTAATTATAATTTTTTTAGCTACTCGACCTCTTATTTTGCTTGTTGCCTTTCTGTTTGTTTGCCTGTTGCGGGTTCCTTGGCCGCACAGTCCGTCTCTCTTACTACTTCAAATTGTTGGCGATCCCTTCCTTATTTGGAAGGGTTATCAGCAGCCGGTTTCTTTTGCCTCCGTCCCCACCCGCAATATCGGAGAGGACCCACGGAATCCCTCACCATCGTTCCCACTATCATCTCGCGACCATGACTTTTCCTGTGGATTTGGTCCTGACACCAGATGCAATTTTTTTTCTAAATTTGAGTGCACTTCTCTTTGAAATTCCTTGAAAATGACCCCTTCCTCTCCTCCTTGCAACACTCCTCTTTCAACTTTTGCCACCACAACTGCCCCAAAACCTTAGATGTAACCCCCTCTGTTGGCACAGTGGACGGTCGACCTTGCTGACCATCCATGGCGGCCTGCCTGTCATTCATCTTTGCCTGCTTTTCTAAAGGCCTCTGGATTTCTGCCATGTTGTTTTATCTGTTTGTTCTCTTTGCCTGTTCGAAAGACTGTTGCTGAAAATTGGTGGATTACCACAGGATTACCTGGGTAAACCTTTGATCGGCGGTTTCCTGCAAGTACAGAAAGGACGTTCACTACTAGTTTTGCTACAATTGTAGTGCGATATTTCTGTGTTAGCAACTGGATATAATCACCCTCTCTGTGTCTGAGCTGGTTGCTTCAGGTGACATAATGATAAGAACTGATCGGTAGGTGATTACGATAGCCTGTAGTAAATGGTGATATCTGGTTTTTGTATTGGAATACGATAGCGTTGCCATAAAGCCTGTCTTGAGTCAAGTTCCCTACATCCTTTCACTAGACATGTGTTAGCAGCACTCGATGGGTCCCTTGGGGCATAAGTCTGATAATTTATGGGTAATTTTGAGATGTAAGTAGTGAGGAAAGCCTCAAACCTTGCAGAGTTATAATTCTTGATAGCTTTTTCTTACAAGCTGCGGTTGCTTTCGACTTCCTCTGGCTGCTGGTAGGATCTGCCTGTTGATTCCTTGTTTCATGAAGAATTTAGCTGAGGCACAGTTAAGCTGGGCTAATAGATTACCCTGGGTATTACGAGTTGCTCCAGTTACATGAGGGTATTCGATAGATCTCAAAGGCGCGCTAACAAGGGCGGCTTTCAGGGCAAGGGTGCGCTTTTTTCAAAATGGTTTGTAGCATAGTTGTAAAGTAGCGCAATGTGAGGAAACGCAAAACAGTTTCGTGGGCTGAACTGCGTCTCGTCGCGTACTAAAAAGATATAAGGCCATGAGGTAACTGTTGAGGGGTTCGATTCCACCAGTGGCGTACTAAATGTTTTGTAGGGTGAACTGGCGGGCCTACGGAATAATCAGCGCTAATTAGCAAGAAGTCAGATTGTCCAAATTCATTGTTTCAGGACCATAGAGCCAACGCGCCGAAGCCTGTATTGCAAATTTAGTCGCCGCGGGATTGACATCAAGAGTAGTTATTCAACAGCGTGTTTTGGTATGAGTAAAACGTTCAGATCCTAATACGTCCTACAACATGTACTAAACGTCAAAAAGACGCTGGTCCTGAAAGACCTCCCTTGTAGAGTGTCAGTACGGGGCAGTTGTGTAGGGAAACCGGCATTGTATCTAGGTCCATCGGTCTCCAGCGAACGCTACCCGTTTCGGCATCCGCACCCGAAACAGTAACCTATTCTGTGATATCTGACACGGGGAGTAATTTTGTTGTCTAGGTTTACGGGAATTTAGAGGGGTTCAAGCCTTACAAACGAAGCTTATCCGCGTGCTACAGTAGTTGATGGTTGGCCTGCCGGTCTCCCTAAAGAGGCTAACCAGTTCTTGGATGCTTTGCCATTGCGATGTCGAGGGACCGAACGCAATGGAGAGGTGTGCAGCTCCGAGCCACATGATCAGCGTGTGATTGTGAAAATAATATTGTGTCGTTATTTTGTCTCTCCCTTTTTCGCTTTCAAATAATTGGAGATTTTATTTTATTGTGTTATTTTATTATTTGTGGTTTGATTTAGTCGTATTTAATAATTGCACATTGGTATGTTGTTCATCATTGGGTTCAATTGTCGCCAACTAGGTTCTCACGGTGTGGTAAGCCTTCAAATAAAATAGATAGTGTTTTTTCGACATAACCGAAGATAAGGACGATGAGGAGTATAGTGATGGAGTGATCGGAACTAATCAGGACCTTTGAGATGCGCCATGCGTCCAAATTTATTCCCACTTGCTGAGTGATTTGAATGTCACTGTAGCCGGCACAATTTCTCACTCTGCTAGCCGAAGGCGAACCTAAAGCTTTGGGATGGAAGTAGATCCCGAATTCGGTGGGACAGTTTCAGCCGCTGCGCTAGTCTTGGGCGATATTGATCCCTCATTACGTCATCTGGTTTCATTCTCAGAGTGGCACAGTTGTTATGCTCATCTGGTTAATTCTCTATGAGCTTGTTGACGTCAGTGTCAGCTGAAGAGCACGGGAAAACCTCTCGCTGCTGGACCCACTCCTCCTGTCGCTCACCAATTCGCAACTTTTGAAACGATTTTTCCCAAGGCTTTGTCATTCCGTCAGAGGTGTTCGTTCGGGTCCAGCAGTATGATTCATGTGACTGGTGCGTTCCGACGGTGTTCCGGTTCCGTTGCCGGCTGCTGGCAGCTGCCGCCCACAGCACACGATACTCCTGGAACGTGAATGTTTGTCTAACGAGCGCATTAGCATGGTTGCGGATTGCTTCCGACGTTTCCGCGTCGTCTCCACCAGCTGCAACCATCGTCATGTCGTCCGCTGTCGTCGTCGTCGTCGTCGTTCGTCGTAACGGCCCCGCCGACGCAGCACGCACTCAATTAGCTCCCGCCGTTGCCCCCTCGGCTGGCACTCTATAGAGCCTATTGATCCCCCGGTTTCATGCGAATCGTGTGCAAATTCGTGATGTCGCCGCGACTGTTCCCCAGTCCGTTTGATTTTGCAACGTTGGAGGCTTTTCTCTGCTTTTTCTTCAATTATTTAAACATTGATTTGAAGAGATGTCAGTTGCATGGCGTGTCCTGGAACACTCATGAACAGGAGTTTATCCTTTTGCTTTTTCTTTGTTTGTTTTGCACTTGTGGTGCAGCGTCAACGTGTACGCTAGGTCAAACTAGTAGTAGGACAACCAATATCGTTTGTTAGGCTGCTATAAAAATTCATTTTTCAAGTGTTTTTCTGGGTTCTCGAGTATGCGCTTTTCACTATCCTCCATAATTCTTTCTAACTCCCAGTAAACTCGTTTTTAAGCTGTCTAGCCGATTTTTCTCCATTTTCCTCTTTTGAACGTGAGTTTTGTTGACGACCCGCTGCCTTCCTTCATCGGTCATTTGTAACCGCCCGGGCCATCTTCAAGTTGGTCTGCTGGGTGACCTCCCTCGTTGTTGCCTTGTGGGCCCATGACAAAGCTTATAGTGGCTGCACCACTGCCATATTGTAGACCTAGCCGTTTGTCCGTTGAATTCCTCTGTCATGTGACTATTATGACCGCCACCTGATCAAACACAGCACAGTTGAACGTAGTAGCCGTCAGTAGTGCACGTTTCAGGCCACACGCTATAGTATGGCTGCCTTTGACGCGCCCATATGGGTGCTAACTGGGACTCCCAAGACGAGGGCCAATGTTTTAATAAATGTCCATTCTATTTCGAACCCTGCTTATCGTTGTAAATTTCTCATGGTGTCAAGTGTAAGTAACTCTTAGTATTGCATTTCACGGATAAAAGCGTTTTCTAAGCAATCAAAGGTTCCGTTGCTCTACGATTCCGAGTGGAAGTGAAATACATGGCGCATTCCGTTTTCTTGTGTTTGTTGACAAAATCCCACATTGTCCAGCGAATATGGCTCAGCGGATAAGTCGGATAAGCGATAATTTTCTCGCTGGTGATGGCTACCTCTCGACAGCTTTGAGCACCAGTCAGGCGGTCTCTTTTATCTGACCCCTTTATATCTTCTTAAACCTTCTAATCTCGGCTTCCTGTCTTTCGAGTCTTAAGGAGTTTTCTTCTGGTGCACAACTGTCAGAACGGCTTAAAAGGTGACAGAGGGCATTCCCTCTAAGCCGAGTATTTGTTTAGCTTAGTTCTAGAGGATTATAGAGCTTAGCGAGGCGGATTTGCCGCTAAAGTGGAGCAAAGTGTCGCTGAATGCCATTGTTCGCTTCTTTCCTTCTCGGGAATCGATGGATTTCTTTATTGTCGTCCAAGAGTGACATGATCCTTCGACAGGGAGGGGGATTGGATTTTCTTAGCAAACGAGTGTGTGGGGTTTTTTGAGATGAATGCGGTATGGATGATGGATAGGGCCTTATGGCCTTCATGTGAGGGCTTCACATTTTAGTCGCTGTCTAAATTGTTGTTTTCATTTCTTCTTTGTATTTTCGAACATCAACGTCATAGATTTGAATTTTTTAAAATTTTCCTAGGGTCCTGAGGGTTTTTCTTTTCCCATGACTGACGATGAGACCTTCTCATGTGCTGTATGCTATATTATTGCTAAATTTGTAATAATTTTTGTTTCCTATTCATTATAATTAATATCATTTATTATAATATTATTTATTTATTATAATGTTAATGTCATTTTTTTCTATTTATACTTACTTTTATTTTTTACTTCCACTTCTGCGTATATTTATTCTTTGCTTACATCCATTAATGCTGTTTTTGGAATGTCTATTGGTGCGTTGGTGGTGTAATGGCGATTGACGCTGATTCCCACGCGCACGATCGGAGATCGAGTCCCGGTTCGAATCTCACTAAGGCCAGCTAGGCC
The DNA here is from genome assembly GCA_036418205.1 of Ostertagia ostertagi. Lineage (NCBI taxonomy): Eukaryota > Metazoa > Nematoda > Chromadorea > Rhabditida > Trichostrongylidae > Ostertagia > Ostertagia ostertagi. Next base: position 2,748 of record MU873480.1, on the reverse strand, counting down.
TTTCATCTCTTCGGGACCACCTTGTTGCCACCAGACTCGTTCTGATAGGGAGATACTGACTTTTACTCACTTACTTACTTACTACTCTTACTTTACTATCTCTCTCAAATAGGTATTGTAACTGTATTGTGGAGCCTAATCAAATGCGACTACGATTGTGAATGGAAGTGGAATGCATGGCGCACCCCAAAAGCGACTGATAAACGCTGAATGCCGTATCCTTCAAAACTTTATGAAGTCTCTATGTAGTGAAGCCCAGTCCAGAGTTGCTTTTGGATCTAGTTGACCAAAATGGCCTTCAGTCGGGACTTTCTACTGAAGAAGCTTCCTCGTTTTCCGGTTTTCTCTGAAGTGCTCGACAAACAGGTGGCGAAGTGCTAGCGTACGTACGCCAACCCATGTTCTTTAAACGAGACTACGTAAAGGTGCTAGAACTGTGAGGATACAACCTTGCCTTTTCTTTTCCCTCTTTTCTTTGAACTGATTGCACGAGATAGGACGAAGTCTTCAGATGAGATAGGACGGTAGCTGCGCATTAGGGGAGAAACATTTCGAAGATCCGAACCGCAGAGGCCAACCACGTTCTTCTGCACCTTCTGTTGTCTTTCATTCGGTATCAATCTAGAACAGAGAACACATCAAGTCAGAGTGCGTGGCGCATCCAGAAAGTTTGTCATTGCTGGTTCTGTAGTTTCGTAGTCTGTCGGTTTACTGTTGAGATTCGGGTTGCAGATGCCCTTAATTCTGTTATGGGCTGTACTTGGCCCAAGCCGGAATTCCTACCCATTTTTCAGGTTTTCCATCTCAAAAAAATTTAAAACCTTCATTTTTTGAATTTGTTGTGTTTATGCACCTACGTAGGCTCTCTTTATCATAGTGGAAGCTTTACTTGTCATGGTTCTGATGTTGCGTACTTTTTCAACTTTACTTTCTCTAATCATTTTGCATAAGCAGAAATGTTCAGTTTTTCCTTTCAGAAATCAGCGCTGCATTAATCGCATCAAGTACTCAAAGGACACAGAGTTGCGTAATTCGAGAGACATATTCTCTTTTATGAGTGAAGTAGCAGGACTTCGAATCGCAGGTGGTGGTTCTGTCACGACTTGAACGTGTGCTTGCGTTTGCTTGACCGCTGCGACCGCTGCTGTTCTTATCAGTCGCAGCATATGGCGTTTGCACCCTCTCGCGTACGACGTGATCTCTCTTGTTTCTTCTCAAACCACGGTCGTCCTCACAAGAGAAAAATCCTCTTTTTTGCTGTGTTGCTTTCTGCCTTTTTTCTACACTCACATTCCTCTTCGCACTTCTTGTCCAATTTTTGATCAAAATAATCCACAATTCGATCGTGTGCTTGCTTGTGAAGCTACTTTTTTTGACCGGTACCCTCGCGAAATTTTTTTATTAAAAAAATTTATTTTTTTTTTGAATTTTGTTCTGTTTAAGTAACTTTTTCTTCTGCTTCAGACACCTTCGGTTAAACTTAATTCTAAGAGTTTCGCAATTCTGTTTGTTTGTTCGTGGGACAGCATAGTTTGCTCCGTTTGGCTCTTACGTATTGTGCTCTTCGCGGTTCGAGTGGATCGGCGAGATGTTGAAAGTGTTTCGGTCTTGTGAAGTGTCCTGTTCGGCACATAGTTGTTGGTTGAAGTCCATACAGAACTAACAAACATATCTTCTTCTATTTATTTATTAATTTATTTGTTTGGAAATGGTTAAAATTAAAGTTCACGCATCGTAATGTCCCTCCTAATTGATATAGACTTAGGAGGGACATTATGATGCGTGAGCTACTCCAGTCCCAATTTGCTAAATGACTCTTTTAAAGAAAGTTATGGACTGCTCGCGGCTTCATTCCTAAGCCATTTCTTCTAATTTTTGTATGTTGCACTGGCTTTTGTACTGGATGGCGCGGAAAAGCAAATGTGAAGCAAGGCGTGAGAATTTCTGGCGAACTAGCTTAGGAAGGAAAGCTGCTCACCCATCTCCGGGTGTCTCCCTTCTTCCTGAGGTTTTGTCCTTGACGTTTACAATAAAAAAGGAATTCCTTTCATGGTTCTAAACGCTTTGAGAGCTCTGCACAACTCTCCACTTTGGAACGCACCCATTTAATTATTTTTTTATATTTATATTTATTTATATTTTTTCACGCGTAGGTGCGCCACGTATGGTTGGTTACATTGACGTCAAAACAGCTAGTGAACGAAAGTGTTGGCTAACTTAAAGGAATCTTCCGCGGAAAAAGCTCCGCCTCCATTACCACAGAAAAACGATACCTTAGGCCCCTAGCCTCATGAGCATAGCAAAAAGAACGGAACATAAGGTTAAAGGATAAAGGATAAAGCATTTGCCGTTGATCAATCCCTTTTTGGGATGCGGCACGCATTCTACTTCCATTTGTACATTCGTAGTGGCGTTTGAATGCGATGTGGCCTATACAATGACTTGCGGGGGCCAGCCGATGTACAAGTCAGTGTTTTTATCCTCCCAGACAAGTCTGGTACCAATTAACCGACCCCGGAGGGATGGAAGGCTTGGTTGGCCCGGGCGACTCACGACCCAGGATTTGATCCCCGGACCGCTCGCGTGGTAAGCGTGCCACTTGCCACTACACCACTTCCGCCCCAACATAAGCGTTAGTTTCGATAATACTAATCCTACACACAAGACAAAATGATCACTCTTTCCGTGGAAGATTCCTTTAAGGTATCGTTTTCTGTGGTAATGAGGGCGGAGCTTTTTCCGTGGGAG
>MU873479.1:1168-14501 GCA_036418205.1 Ostertagia ostertagi | reverse complement strand
AGGGTCCTATAGCACTAAGAAGTTAAATAGACCTACTGCATTAGAGAATAAATTTAGGCAAAAAAATGATAGTTAAAAAAATTATTGCATTTTAGGAGGACTGGATGAACCACACAATTAACGAGTTGATACATCCAGATGATCAGGATAAAATTCGGGATCAACTGTGTGGAAGTGAAGTGGCAATCAATAAAGTGCTAGATTTGAAAACAGGTAATTAATGATAACTAATGAAAATTAAAAATAAAATTCAAAGTAAATTTGATTGAAAATAATCAGTGATAATTAATAAAAAATTTATTAATCATCATTAACCATCACTGATTGGAGTAATGCACCGCTTCCATGCGTACGATCATTGGATCAATTCACGACAAACTCGTAGCTATTCCTTTTGCTCATTAAGTTATCCTATTTGATTCGGTGGATTGTCATAGGTATTAAAATGTAATTTGAATGGTATTTATCGATTATTTTCTTAGGTACCGTGAAACGAGAGGGGGCAGCATCGCGTGTTCACATGACATGCCGAAGAGGTTTCATCTGTCGAATGCGACTTGGTCCGTTGGAGCCGCTTCATCGGTTACGGAATCGACGACCGCTTTTCCAACATGGAGGTAAATGGTTGATTATACCTACTTGCAATAATAAAAGTAAATATGTAAATGGTCATGGGAATAATATATAAGTAAAATATCAAATCAGAATGACCAATTGTTTGTGTGGGTCAGATAGTTGTGACATGCAGAGCGATTATAGAGTAAGGGCCGCTGGATCGATGTGCAGTCCTTTACCGCGCATCGATCGATTGTACGTGACGCTCCGCGTCCGCGCGCGTCACAGACCAATTTCTATAAGTTGTGAAGAGAATTGAGTAAATGGTCAGATTATTTGCATCAAAAAACTTGACTCTGTTTTTCAGGGCATAATTATGTGGTTATGCATTGTACCGGTTATATAAAGAACACTCCGCCTACTGGTATTGATGCACCTTCTTCATCATGTCTAGTGGCCATTGCTCGACTACAGGTACATAAATGATCGGAAATACCTTAACCATGTACTGTTATCTTAAAATAACCGTAGATGTCATAATTTTCTTAGGCTCAGCTTTCGCTGTCAGTTTCACAAATAGTCTCCATTTGAAAAATGTGTCGTGTCGCTAGTCTGTCAGTCGCGCAATAACAATAAGATGGAGATGAAGTAGGACCTCATCGGCTTTATATGCATGTTTCGGATTGCACATGTTGAGCTTGCGGTAAAAACGGTTAGGTCATTCGAGCATTGCGTGAAAGCATTGACCGCTCCGCGACCGCACGCACAAGATACGTGTATTGCGTCCTCACCTCAGACCTGAACAATGAAAAATTGGACCCGATAATTAAAATAATCTTTTCAATCGAATAATTGCTCCTGCTGTCTAGCGCTTTGCGGAGAGGGAGCGCTGTATTGATTTTCATCGAATTTTCGGAAACTGGTGTGGAGGGACTGACGATGAGAATTGTCTGGGGGATTAATTATGCATTCCGGTGCTTTCATTCCCCCTTGAAAATTTGGGTACCAGTTTTTGATTAAGCCTTTTGACAGGTAGTTCTTGACAAAAAACACGCCGTGCATTTGCCTTCGATTCAGCATCGTTGTAGCAATCTACGAATAAGTTTCGGTTTGTTGCGTAATATCGTGGTGCTATCCGAGTATATTCTAGGTGTTTGTATCCCCGCGTACAAAATCTGTGAAGGCAGGCGATTGTAAGAGAAAACGGCGCCTCATATTGTAAGGATGAGGACACTGAGTTAAAGCGAGAAGATTACGATAAAGTCTCTGCAGCATGGAAGAACGAGCACCACTTCAAGCAGTAGCCAGAGCCCAAAGGAATCGAGATGTGGCCTTTTTCGTGACTAAAGGTGCGCTCGTTGCAGCGCCCTGGGGCTGCCAATCCTTTCTGAGCTCCGCCACGGCCTGTGCTCCGCCCCTCAGCAGATCACTGTTCGATTATCATTTTGATAAGGTATGCCACTTCGAGCGCGTATCCAATTTTTCTCATGGAATGCTATATCAATCAAGGTATGATCTCTGGTGGTATGATGGCAGCTATGGTTTAACGAGTGCCGACGACCTCTTAGTTGGTTGCCAACTCGTCCATTATCGGAGGTCAACGGGCAGGAAGTGGTCCCATTTTGCGCGTTTTTGACGGATTTCTTTGCTTTTTTCGCTACTAGGGCATTATTCAGCATCTTCACTTCCACTACAAGCACAACAAACAAACCCTATCGTAATCTCTACTCCTTATAAGTGAACCACTTATTAGTCTTGGGACAAAGCCTTATGATGGGAAGGGACTTTGGGGAAGGACGTGAATAGACTTGCTTCCCCGGCGTTCTCCCTCTTCTAGGCGTAGTCCTGACGAACTGTGACCCCACCAACCGTACTTTGAAAGCTCTGGCTTGAATACCCCCCCCCTCACCATTCCGCCTCAAGTGGAGGTAGAGTGATGTGAAACAAGCTGAAGAAATGGCCTGACACCAATTAGTGGCCTCGCCAGGCATTTTGTATGAGGATTTTATGGCTACAAACGCCACGCACTGAACGTAACTCATTTCGCGCTTGAAGTTATTATTTTTACATCGAGTGAAAAATTTTGCAGGTAGCCTCCATGCCATTATGTGATCCAGCCGAGTTGACGAGGATTTCAATGCGAATTGCCGACGACGGTAAAATGACCTTCGTCGATGCTCGGGTCTCTCAACTACTCGGTCTTACCCCTGATCAACTTGTTGGGCGATTTTGGTGGCAAGTGGTACATCCATCCGATGAGCAATCTTTGCACGAATCGTTCATGGCCATGATGACGTAAGCATCAATTCAAATTATCTTAAACTCTAACAAATTCCTAAGTATTACCTCAGAAGTGCGCTTACTTGAACCCATTTTTTGATTGACAGCTGTGATTGTGTGAAAGCTGGTCATAGACGCGTGCGGCCGCGATGCGTCCGCGGTATTCGGGCTGCCTCAGCGCTGCCACTCGCGTCTCTGGTCGTCAAAACCGGAACCAAAGATTTTTTGCGCTTCTTCTATTCTAATCATTCAATACATGGAGCAACATTGTGTCCCATGAATGTGCTGTAATATAAAGTGTTGTGCAATTGCAGACGTGATCAACCAATGCGACTAAACTGCCGTATTCGATCGGCGAACGACTATCGACCGTGTAGTATCTCGGCGTACAAGTTCCTCAACCCGTTCAACGATCAGTTCGAATTCGTCGTCGCCACGCATCACATCCTCACCGGGGACGAGGAAGTCGTGGATTCCGACCTCCACAGAACCCGGTCCTGCCTATGTCCCTCCCGGTGCTGCGGACTACGCCACTCAGGATTGGCGACCGCAACAAGATGCTTCCCGAGATGCGACCACCTGGAACGCTTGGGATCCGCAAAACTATCCGCCTCACTCGTAAATACAAACCAGTCATTCAGTTTCTCGTCCTCTTACTTTTATTTATTTCACGTGATGCATATATTATCTAGCTCTTATGTGAGTATTTGTTCATAAAGGGTTCAACTCTTGTCGTGTTCTGTACGGCTGGAACAGTTTTATTACCGATTATCAATCGATATTGAGCAGTATTGATTGGTACAATACGGTCAGTTTTTGGTCAATTTGGTACGAGGATATTGAAAAGTCAGCTTTCCAAACGATTATTAACCGATTTCCAACCTCCAAAAGAGCAGCTTGTCTTATCTTCGCTTTTTGTGTAGGACATTATGACTACGTTTCAACAGACTTTTTTTTGCTTTTACTCGATGACTCCCTAGAAAGTATCGATCGGTGCAAGAGCCGAAATTTGGTCCTGGCGCGATTTTTTTGTCTTGTGCTTCTCAAGTGTGTCGGTGGGCTACTTGGAAAGAGAAGGAATTCCCTCAATTTCTTTTTTGAATAGGTTTTTTCTCCCAGTATATTTTGCGCTACACACAAACATTTCCTTAAAGCAGATTCGGATAAAATAGGTGTCTAAAAGCGTTCAGTCATGATACTAGAGGTGGGAGGTGGTCTATAAAAGAGAAGGAAAGCAAACGAAATCACAGATTACGCCCCGTACAGAAACCTCCCCTATTTCAGCAACATTCCACCTTGGGATAGAGAAAAGGCGCGTTGGACGAGTTTCGCGAGCCTGACTCTAGTTGCTCCAGTGCCATTGACACAGGGTCGCGGTGGGACCGCTGCCTCAAATGCGCCCGCGCTTTTCAAGCAGCGCCACGTGGCAACGGACAGCGGAGGGTGGGGCTTGCGGACGAAGGTGTGAGTTGCAGGTCGGACGAGCTGCTTGTGCCTTTGTCGCGCGCACTTTCAAGCGGCAAAAGGGGTGCGACAACAACACTTGTCCGCCTGCCTACTACCCCGGGATGGAAGAGGCAAGCGCGCGCCTAATCGTGGAGCGTGCCTTTAAATAGCTAGCCATTATTTTCCAGAGATCTGGCTGGGAAAAAGTAGGCTGTCTTGGAATTGTCTGACTAGGAAGATTGCCTATACGGCCCTCACAGACGGACGGCGGGGGGTAGATGGAGTCAGCTTCCCGCTAAACACTTTGAAACTGGTTGAACACAAATTAATTACACTTTGCTAAACTCGAGCCATATCCCCAACTGGATATTGGAGGGCGCACTACAATAGAAAAGGGCCTTCTACCTCAACGCCATCGGAGAATTCTTTTGAGAGCTGATGCACGCGGTGAAGCTCAAGCGAGTTGTTTGTGGATTCTTAAATTATATTAAAATAAAAAAAAAAAAAAAAAAAAAAAAAAAAAAAAAAAAAGAAAAAAAAAAAAAAAAAAAAAAAAAAAAAAAAAAAAAAAAAAAAAAAAAAAAAAAAAAAAAAAAAAAAAAAAAAAAAAAAAAAAAAAAAAAAAAAAAAAAAAAAAAAAAAAAAAAAAAAAAAAAAAAAAAAAAAAAAAAAAAAAAAAAAAAAAAAAAAAAAAAAAAAAAAAAAAAAAAAAAAAAAAAAAAAAAAAAAAAAAAAAAAAAAAAAAAAAAAAAAAAAAAAAAAAAAAAAAAAAAAAAAAAAAAAAAAAAAAAAAAAAAAAAAAAAAAAAAAAAAAAAAAAAAAAAAAAAAAAAAAAAAAAAAAAAAAAAAAAAAAAAAAAAAAAAAAAAAAAAAAAAAAAAAAAAAAAAAAAAAAAAAAAAAAAAAAAAAAAAAAAAAAAAAAAAAAAAAAAAAAAAAGAGAAAAATAAAAAACATATCAAACAGAAGGAGAACAGGTCCTTTTTTGAGGACAGTGAAGACAGAGGAGGTGGTCTTGCTTCTGCTTATGGAGGGACGTGTAAAGAAGGTTTTGCCTTGAAACGTCCATCAACATTGCGGCACATTGCGCGACAGAAACTGGTGGTGCGCCTCATGGGCGAGGTGACTTTTTTTGCCTCCCCCACCCCTGTAGATCCGAGTTTCTTACATGTGGGAAGAGTATCGAGCTTTTGAAATATTGGGTAACCCCAAATCAGTATCCTCGACAAAAGAGCTACAAGCACGGTTCAGTAATCATTTTCCTAATCAATGGGCTTTTGATAGTTTGCTTATTGATTTCTTTCATCAAAAGTCATTGTTTGTATGGAGGCGGTGGAAGTTAGAAAAACTTGTGGAATCAGCGGAACCCATCCCCTCCTTTCTCTTCCATAAATAATATCCATAGAATTCCGCCACTCTTCTGTGGCTTCACTCCTGTGCGTGTTTGATTATAGTGAACGCCGTGTAAGTGCTCCCTCCGTCCTCCAACCATGCGCGCAAAACTCAGAATACGGCCCCACAAAAGGTCAGTCGTCCTTGTACCATGTTCAACGGGGGGTCGCATTTGAGCTTGGAGGTGGGGGTCGTACTGGCAGGGGTCATGTTCTAGGTTCTGTGTGTTGGTGATAGTTACAAGGGTGGCGTATGTGAGATATTTAGATGGGTAGCATTGTAGCGCAGGGAAAGGTAGGGTTATCTTTAACCATTTTTCAAGATTTTAGTGAAACGTTTACAAAAGTTGATGAAATAGGCAAATCAGAGGATTTGCCATTTTGGCGGACATACAGTCGATATCCGAAAGTTGGGGTAGGTGTGTCACCGGAAGTGACGTGCACTTGATAGAAGTGCGTGGATAAGCTGTTGCCAGCATGCTTTGCTGATAGCCATGTATGTTGGAAGCAGCTTATCCACATAGTTTCTATCAAGTGCACGTCACTTCCGGTGACACGCCTACCCCAACTCACCGATATCGAGTATATTTACCTCCCCGTTCTTTCAGTTACATTTCGATTGTCATTTTGGGGGGTATTCTTGGGCAGAGTTGAAGTCTGTCAAATGGCCTCGAATCGAACCGGAAATGAGCCTAATAGAAATAGGAAAGTGAGGAGACGAATGTCATAACAGTCACTGTAAACGCTTCATATATTTCACGCTTAGCGTATTCAGAAGTCAAGTACCGTCCCCACCCCTCAGACTAGTCTTGCTCCTAATAACTGGACAACGTAACTATCGACTTTGCGAGTAGACCTTGAGTTACTAGAAAACTAGTGAGGCTAAATGCACCAACCTGTATACCATTTGCCCTTTGTGAGTCGTTGTATCAACCAAAGGCGCATTCAAATGAATTGGCAGTTCCAAAGGAAAGCGAATGCACTGCGCAACTCACAATTTTCAAACATCTCAACTTTTCATGGCAATCGGAACTTTTAAAAGGCGCTGCTTCTGACCCTTTTGAATGTTTGTGTAACCAGTATAATTGAGCTATTATAATTCCATGCGTCAGCAGAGCTACAAAAGCAACAATAAAATGGGAGACCAGGGGTCGTATCCCATCCTTCCTCCAGGCTAAGGGGCAAAAGAGTCCTTTAATTTATTTGTTTTCAACGACACAGTTCCCTTACTTTCCGCACATGCATGCTTTAACACACATTATACATTACAATTATGCACTTTCATAGGGCGATTTTTGTATGGAAGACAAGAAAATTTGAAGGGATTATTTGGTGGCCATACAATGCATGGCCTGGTTCCCGTAATTTCGGGTTACGGTAGGCGCGAAATGTACGTGGAGACCGCAGCCCAGTGCCATGACCTAACGATAATCGATGGACTAAGCCTTAGGAAGGGAGCTTCTCCCTTCTCCAAAGGCTTAGTCCATCGATCAATAGTGTGTATCTGAACGATCCAGCAGGAAATACCATCAAAAGTAGAAAAAAAAACAAAGAAGCAGTGATTATCGATTCCCACAGCGTCTCGTTAGATCATAGCCCCGCGTACATTTCGCGCCTACCGTAACCCGAAAATACGGGCGTGTCCCCATCGTAATTTGTAGGGACTATTCGTTCCCCTAGCCTGGGGAATTATAGGATACGGCCCCAGAAGGAAGGATCATAATGGTCATGATGACGTAAAGCTTCGAAATTTCACAAAACAATGTTCTTGTTCGATTATGTGTGTGGTGACCCGGTCATAAATAATGATCACAATAAGTCAATGCAGTTAAGTGGACTTCGGCCCCGGGCCAACCATACACCTCCCTCTCCTGCCGGTTGATCGATCTGAACCCGTGTTGCGATGTTCGTTTCGCACTTGTCTCCTTCTACTGGATAATTACCGTTTTTCTTTGGTACTTGTAAGTGAACTATGTGGATCCACTCATCTCACCACTATTCTCTGACCTCTTTCATTTCCGAACTGAGGTTGGAGGCAATAGTAATAACTAATCAGCCTTTGCTTCACCGCTACTGCCTGCTCTGCTGATGTGCCTGGTCGGAATTAGGCCCCGTTCATAGATCGCGATTAATGCGATTTAGCGATTAAGCGATTTGGCTATTAAGCCACTATGCTGGAAGGCATGGATACGTAGTGACTGAAGGGTCGTCGACATTTTGCATCGATGAGCGGTCATTGGGCGAGGTCCATTCGAACAAAATGCACCGAGTCCTTTGGGCATAATCGCTAAATCGCTTTATCGCACAATTCGCATTATCGTCGTTTTTTCAAATCGATATCTATTATTTCCTTTCACATATGCGCTGAATCGCTTAACAGCTGTCTATAGACGGGACCTTAAGTTTTTCGGTGCAATACAAGTTGGATGGGCACGTCCAACTTTTTGAATACGGTAGACGAAAAATGTATGTAAGTGGGGACTGCTGCCCGCTACTATGACGACGGACGCTATGAAGTAACTCACATTCCAGCTTTTCACGCATGTCAAGTGACTGCCCTCACCCCCTAGATTGGCTACACTCCCCTGGCTCACGAATTTCCTCAATTCTCGTGACACCATAGTAGCGGGCAGCAGTCCCACTTACATACATTTTGCGCCTACCGTATTCAAAAAATACTGCATGCCCACCCCACTATATTGCCCCGGTTTTTATAAACCTTTTTCGCGTATCTCATTCTTCCAGTTTAATGAGCGATTGGAAATCAAATCCAGTCTATTCGAATTACTCCTTATAAAAAAATCCCTGTTTCAGGTAAGGTTCAGCATGGAGGTCGCACCAAATCGAAGGTTAATAAAGTTCCTTGTTGGTCTACATTGTCTGATGATAGAAGGATGGTGCCATCGGTGAGGTACTGGTTAGTTCCTAGAAGTTCGCAAGTGCTACGAGCTTCCTTGCTTCATATTCTTTAATTTGACCCGAATTTTGTACAGCTTCGCATCGTCCAATTAGTACCAAGCGGCTGTGTGCCATTTAGTACGAGATGGCGAGGAAGACTTATAAACGAGAGGTTGAGGTGTTGAAGAGAAAGGTGCTTCGGGGCGGGTGAGCAAACTTTCTTGCTGAAATAGGAATTTTCGCATTCCGTCAGAAGCTTCTTCCTTTCCTTGAGGCTCAGGCAGAAATCAGAAATCCTACGCCCGGATTTTCTTACAAGGTGCTGAGTGCCAACAGACCTACCGTACATCGAAAAAAGAAATCGTTGTTGGAAGTGGACGTGGAAAAGTGAAATTTTGAGGATCCAGAGGGAAGGACCTTTATTGTCATTCCTTCCGTAGTTCTACATTTCTGTTGTACAGCAAATTCGTCCGAGCCCAATCCTCTTTTCATAGCATACTTTGAGTTTCTTAAAGGCGGATTTCACGATGAAAAGGCAGCCCATTACAAATTAAGTTCAAGATGGTCAGTAATGCAAGAAAGAAGGAAAAACCTAGAAACGGCCCAGAACCCGAGAAATGGGACCCCTTCCTTCCCCGTTGATTTGCGCATTGATGCGAATTTCATCGATGCTGTCCTTTTTAACGCGCTCTCTCCCCCTGCCTGAACGGCTAAGAGACTCAGACACGTAGGGCGAAGGGGGCGTACCGCGCCAGTGCGTCAACTGCGTAGCGGGAAGGCTATGCGAGATTGCCGGGGGAATATCCTTCGATTCGAATTGCGTGTAGGTCCGTACCCTTAGGATGTCGCCTTTCTCACTACTAGCTATGTTCCTCTTCTTCAACGCTCGTCCTTATCGTGGAATGCTCCTTTAACTTAGCTTGGTGCCATGTGGGTCGGTTGGCCACCGATTTCTTATATGCTGGCGCTAAATGTACGCGAAGACTCTTATAACGTTGTGGAAATTGATAGACCAAGCATTGGAAGAGGAGGGGCGCTTCACCCACCCCTACACGACCAGATATCGATCGATAGATGTGAATTCGAAGAATCCAGAGATACAGATTAGCAAAGTAGAACACGCTTCAAGCCTACAGCGTCTTCGTGTCCACACAGTTTACCAGTACCCCACGCTGCATTTTGGCCGTTTACCGGTGGTCGCAAATCGCAATGCGCAAGTAGCACATCTAAGAACGTTTCCCGTCACGCCAATGCCGTATTTCTACCTGTGTCCTGTATTTTTCGCACATTGTTCAGCTATCTTATCCTAAAGGCAAGATTCGGGATAAAATAGGTGTCTAAAAGCGTTCAGTCATGATACTAGAGGTGGGAGGTGGTCTATAAAAGAGAAGGAAAGCAAACGAAATCACAGATTACGCCCCGTACAGAAACCTCCCCTATTTCAGCAACATTCCACCTTGGGATAGAGAAAAGGCGCGTTGGACGAGTTTCGCGAGCCTGACTCTAGTTGCTCCAGTGCCATTGACACAGGATCGCGGTGGGACCGCTGCCTCAAATGCGCTAACCAGGAAAGGTCATTTGGTCAACCCGGCCATTTGAAATGAGATGTATATGTGTATACGCGCCTTGGGACGCTGAGCTCAAATATGTGTTCCTTATCTGCTGAACTCTTCTCTGAAAGGAATTATGAAGCAGAAAAGCGCAGGGGCTGTGGTCGAGGCTCACGAAAAAGAGGTCAGGGGATCAACTCCCTGGCGAGTTTGTTCTTTTGCCGTTTGCAGTAAGATAGCTAGGAAGACTCCTAACATTGCTAGTCCGACATGCTTGCGTATAGTTAACAGTAAAAAGAATTTGAGGGCAATTAATAATGAACTTGGGCGGCACCGCTCCTCACCACTTTGGGCGCTTGTAGCGCAGGCGCCAGGCATTTTTGCTTCGAACAAGTATGATATTCGTAATCAGGGAGTCAGACTCTCCCTTTGAGCGAACTTCTAGCGAATTCTGAAATTTTGACCTAACCTCGAAAATTTGGGCAGTCACTTACTCACCGATCCACCAATCCATTACAAAAGGCTGGCACTTGGTAGAATAAATTTTTTAAAAACTTTTCATAATAAACGAAAATTGTGTCTGGCTTGCCCGTCTGCATCATCCAAAGATCTACAAACCATTATTTCCTAATACAACACCTTCTCTCCCCTTTCCCCCGTCGTCCATGATTGGTCAACCCAAAAAAGTGGAGTTTGAGGAGTGGTAATCCCATCACTGCCCGCTATTCCGTTCCCGCTTTTCTCAATTAGTTCGTCGCCTCAGATTTGGCGAAAAACTCGCTGTAAGGGGTAGTTTGATCCCCTGAATACGAATATCATACCTACTTGCCACGGAAAAGCATAGCACCTGCACTACGGGCACCATAGGCTTTCACAGACAAGTAGTGCTTAAGTTTAAGAGGGTCAGCTTGCAAACTCTTCGTAGATGTAGCGTCGGGCGACCATTGGTAAAATAACAGATTCAAAAAGGCTTTTCAGCCATGTTGGAAAAAAAGCAAAACAACAAACCCCGTGAGGGACCGAACCCCCGACCCCCTCCGTGAGAAACACGACCGCTACCAACTGCGCTACCGAGGCTCACGACACCAGTGCCTCGGTTCTCCTTTCGATACTTTCATAGTGCGGCTAACATGTGATTGCAGGTAAAACACTGAAAATCAAGGGCGGCAACAAAAACCCTCCGTAACTCCTTTCAGAGAAGAGTTCAGCAGATAGTGAAAGCAGATTTGAGTTCAGCGTCTCATGCTGCGTACAGAAATGTGCACCTCATTTCATTTGGCCGGGTTGGCCTAATGACCTTTCCTGGTAAGAGCGCCACGTGGCAACGGACAGCGGAGGGTGGGGCTTGCGGACAAAGGTGTGAGTTGCAGGTCGGACGAGCTGCTTGTGCCTTTGTCGCGCACTTTCAAGCGGCAAAAGGGGTGCGACAACAACACTTGTCCGCCTGCCTACTACCCCGGGATGGAAGAGGCAAGCGCGCCTAATCGTGGAGCGTGCCTTTAAGCACAAGTGGCTTAAAACTGATTTCCCATCGCAACATTTCTACAACTTAGAAAAGCGTGGAGGAGCAATCTGCAGAATCTGTCTCAATAGAACTGTATCAAAATTTGAGCAGTTGAGTTTACTACAGTGTACTTGTTTTGCTTTTTTCTAAAGCCCGAGCCTTGCTTTGCTGCGCTATAGGCGCGCTGTCCACCGCGAAAGCGCCGTGCCCCAGTTCCTTGAAGGCGGATATCACGAAGGTTGACCACCGATGAAAATGATGGTAGAGGTAGTGTGAGTGCAATGGCGAAGGAAGGAGGTAAGGAAAGCGGCCCCAACTGAAAAGCGAGACCTTTTGCTCTAACCGTTTATTTCCGCTTTGGACGGGATCTCACCTCTATGCTGAAACGTCTCGAGTGCAACGGCGAGAGACGGTGCATCGGAAGTGCCGAGAGGTGTGTTGTCGGGTCACTTCGAGCACTTTTATTGGTGGCGCAGAAATTTCTTATTGTAGTCATATTTACCCTTCATCAGCACATAATTTATCGTGCCACCTGCCTTTGAGGGACTAGCCTCTCTCAACAGTAGGCATGTCCCCGCTTCTTCAGCATCCAATTTGTCGTGCCAGCCGCATACAGGAAGCACTTTGGCGTAACTAATTTTTACTCCTGCCCCTTTATTCTAACTCGAAGTAAGTGCTGCTTGGGCAGAATGAATGAGGAAAATGGGAATACTTCAGAGTTGTCAGCACCAATTCCATCCCATTATACCAGTTGTTAATGTTCTTTCACTATTATATAGAACCTCTTGTGCAGTTGTTTTGAACACGGTATAACGGCGTTATCGTTTCAGGACCACTGGACTGGAAAATCGTGATTTCCATGGAGGTGCTGTTGCACTGGAACTACATCACTTGTCGTCCAGCAGAATCCCCGAAAAAGCGCCTGTAACGACGCCGCCTCCTACTACGAGCACCGAGTGAACCAAGCGAGTATCTTTATCTGAAGAAACGCTAAAGCGATCTCGTCCTTTCCGTACAGAGCTTTCCTCAAGAAGTCATAACAATGGGCTAGAGGCTGTACAGGTTGTGCTTCTGATGTCACAAGGTTTTTAATCGGCCTGGTCCAACGGTACAAGAAATTGCACCACGTGGAAGTCAGTTTTTGAGTCAGTATGCGCTGTTCGAGAATAATCCTACAGGGGATAGTATTTGCTATAGTGGAAGTGAGGGGACGTGTTTAGAATTTTTGGGTGGCTCAGGGACTGAACATTTAGACACGATGAAAGTACGGGTAGTAAAAGCGAGGGGGAAAATAACGCAAAATTTGCTGTATCACCTGTTGCAGAAGGCCGAAGGCGGAGTTGGAGATGCTTCAAGTATGGTTAGGTGTAAGGCACTGCTGCCACCCTCGAGTCGGTGGGGATGTCCTTTCCAGGGAAAGGAGCTCTATTAGCCTTGGTCTCCTCCGAGCGTGACTCACTCACTTTGTGTTCCATGCTAGATTCCCTCTCTTAATCATTAGTCATGCCGACCTTGGTTCAAACTGCTGCGCGTAGAATACGGGTATTCGATAACCAATCCCTCAGATGATCTGAGACCTATTTGGACGCTATCTGATTAGATGGAGGTGGGGTACAGGGAGAGAAGGAGGGGATATTACTGCACGCAACGAGCGCATTTCGCGAATGCAGTAAGCCCTTTTTTACCATAGATGTGTGGAAAGAAATAGTAC
>MU873478.1:3967-15112 GCA_036418205.1 Ostertagia ostertagi | reverse complement strand
CCAGAAGCCGAAGTCCATGAAACAACCCTCTTCAAAAGCCGAACTATGAAAAAGGTTGTTTAATTCTCCCCAAAACTGCTCATAAAAAAGCCCTGCTACCCCACCGTCCACAAAAAATTCGTATAACCCTCTTCAAAAGCCGAACTATAAAAAGGTTGTTTAATTCTCCCCAAAACTGCTCATAAAAAAGCCCTGCTACCCCACCGTCCACAAAAAATTCGTTTAAGAAGTACAAAAGTGAAAAAGTCAAAGAATGATCATTATTGATGAGTCCTACCAAACGAGCAAACGAGAAACGGAGCAAAAAACGACAAACTAGTCACTAAAAATGGCATACTATGACAACATCTCTTCTTTATTTATTTCCTTCACAAGACTTACCAAATTCTAGTACTACACAGATTATGGTTCTCAATTTACACGTCCCCTTTCGCTTGAAAGAAGCCTTGTAACCGCCTTCGCCAGCTGTGTGTTGACTGGACTTTGGCGTTGACCGTGGAGCAGCTTATCTACTATTGAAATTTGAACAAATATTCAAATGATTATAACTTTCTTCAAATATGACGAATTTTCAATCTGAAAGCAGATTTGGAAGTTTTGTGAAGAGCTTCTTTCTAATCAGTATTGAAATTACAAAAAGTTATAAGAAATAACAAATTTAGATCAATTAACGAGGAAAATTCGAGATGAGCACGAGTTTTTACACTTCCTATAACTTCCGTTCAAACTCATCCAATCCGAAAAGTTAATACGTCATCATAAACTAGAAGATTTGCTCTATCAAATGCTTACTAGAACTGCTCAAACGTCCAGTATTAAAAAAATGGCCACGTTGAGGATTTTTGCCCGAGTACCGCCGAAAGGTACTTTTTCGCTACATTGGCACTATTTCAACGACTATATATCCTTTAAGGGCGATTATGTACTAAAGTAAGAGCAGATTTGGAATCCTTGCTTTTCTCTTTCTAAGAAAGTGTAAAATTGTTTAGCGTTTCTCAACTTTAAAGGTTACATGTTTATGAATTTGACGCTGAAGACTGCGTTTCTTGTTGAATGGTGTACTCCTCCCTGTAATTTCACACGGACCCTTTCAGAATCCTCTTGATTTTTCCTGAATTGAGATTCTTTCTCCAGAGAGCCGTAGTTGAAGCGCGCGCAACAACTGGGCCCACTCTGGGATGCGCCGTGTGCTTCACATCCCTTCAGATTCGAGGACTCACTTGAAAGATAAAATATCCCTTGGAAAACGTGCGAATTTCGGATTCTTTAACTTGTGTGGTGATAAAACACTGAAGTAACTAAGAATTTACCGGACACCTCAGAATCACGAAAATTTTGTGTGGGTGAAATATCATTTGTTATTGGAAATCCTCTGGCCTGGCATCGACTCGATCCTTGATGTTTGTCCTCCGACGATGATCCTACTGCATCAATCGGGCCCGATCTCTTCCCCCAGCGGGCCAATACGACCCCCCCCCTGTGACATGTCGAGGATTCCTCAACGCACGCTTGACCCTGGTTCGGTTCCCTCTGGGGCTTGGTGTTTTGCTTTTTTCAACATGGCTAAAAAACCTTTTGAATCCGTTATATTGTCAAGCGGTTGCCCGACGCTACACCTACGAAGAGTTTGCAAGCAAATTCTCTTAAAGGAATCTTCCGCGGAAAAAGCTCCGCCTCCATTACCACAGAAAAACGATACCCCTTAGGCCCCTAGCCTCATGAGCATAGCAAAAAGAACGGAACATAAGCGTTAGTTTCGATAATACTAATCCTACACACAAGACAAAATGATCACTCTTTCCGTGGAAGATTCCTTTAAGTTTGAGAGCTACTTGTCTGTTAGTGCACATGGTGCCCGTAGTGCAGGTGTCAGGCTTTCCCGTGGCAAGTAGGTGCGATATTCGTATTCAGGGGATCAAACTACCCCTAAAACGAGTTTCTCGCCAAACCTGAGGTCATGAACTAATTGAGAAAAAGCGGAGCAGTGATGGGATTACCACTCCTCAAACTCCACTTTTTTGGGTTGACCAATCATGGACGACGGGGGAGAGGGGAGAGAAGGGGTTGTATTAGGAAATAATGCCTTGCAGATCTTTGGATGATGCAGACGGGCAAGCCAGACACAATTTTTGTCTATTATGAAAGTGTTTAAAAGGTTTATTCTACCCAAGTGCCAGCCTTTTGTAATGGATTGGTGGATCGGTGAGTAAGTGACTGCCCAAATTTTCGAGGTTAGGTCAAAATTTCAGAATTCGCTAGAAGTTTGCTCAAAGGGAGAGTCTGGACTCCCTGATTACGAATATCATACTTGTTCGAAGCAAAAATGCCTGGCGCCTGCGCTACAAGCGCCCAAAGTAGTGAGGAGCGATGCCGCCCAAGTTCGTTATTAATTGCCCTTAATTCTTTGTACTGTTAACTATACGCAAGCATGTTGGACTAGCGATGTTAGGAGTCTTCCTAGCTATCTTACTGCAAACGGCAAAAGAACAAACTCGCCAGGGAGTTCGATCCCCTGACCTCTTTTTCGTGAGCCTCGACCACAGCCCCTGCGCTTTTCTGCTTCATAATTCCTTTCAGAGAAGAGTTCAGCAGATAAGGAACACATATTGAGCTCAGCGTCCTAAGGCGCGTATAGACAAAAGGATAAAGCATTTGCCGTTGATCAATCCCTTTTTGGGATGCGGCACGCATTCTACTTCCATTTGTACATTCGTAGTGGCGTTTGAATGCGATGTGGCCTATACAATGACTTGCGGGGGCCAGCCGATGTACAAGTCAGTGTTTTTTATCCTCCCAGACAAGTCTGGTACCAATTAACCGACCCCGGAGGGATGGAAGGCTTGGTTGGCCCGGGCGACTCACGACCCAGGATTTGATCCCCGGACCGCTCGCGTGGTAAGCGTGCCACTTGCCACTACACCACTTCCGCCCAAGACATGCTTATCGTATAGACTTATGCATATCATTTGAATTGGCCGGGTTGACCAAATGACATTTCCTGGTTATACCCATTGAATAAACCCTTACCGTGGCTAGAAGTGCTAGGTACGCAAGTGCAAAGGTAGCGCCACCTTCCTACATCGAAACGCGTCACTAGGACCCTAGGCGCCATGGACTTCTAACAGACTCCACCAAACTTAACATGGTCCGCCCACCGTTCGATATCTTGTCTGCGTCGCTTTGATCTGCTATGCTCTCTCTTCTCGGACTTCTCTACCGCTCTCCGCGCTCACATTATCTCTCATCTCCCTGCCTGCCTTTTGAACTTCTCCACAGCGTAGAGCAAAAGGCTCGTATTTCCTGTGTATTTCACGATTTTCTTTTCTTTTTTCTCCACGGTCCACTCCTACCCCTACTTTCACATTTGAGTGGAATTACCACATCAATTTAATCCTGAATCTTGCCTTTAATGAAGCTGTG
This sequence comes from Ostertagia ostertagi, assembly GCA_036418205.1. Taxonomy (NCBI): domain Eukaryota; kingdom Metazoa; phylum Nematoda; class Chromadorea; order Rhabditida; family Trichostrongylidae; genus Ostertagia; species Ostertagia ostertagi. The sequence goes on along the minus strand of MU873478.1, from coordinate 11,692 downwards.
AGCTAGCTGCTGCATGGGTGATGTCTCAATTTTCTGAGGCGAACAACACAAACTCACAGAAGACTACCCAAGCCCAAGACGTCAGAATGTGATCCGATGAGAATCCCAATCAAATGCAATGAGTTCTCCGCTTACAAGTGTCCCCTTGGCAATTATTGTTAGTAGGAAATTTGTGTGACTTATGAATCGGAAAAATATCTAGAAGATCCATGCTTCAGGGCATTTGAAAAGGCATTGTGCTAGGAGAGCCAGGCAGTTGACTTCTGGGTTTCCCTTCGCAGATGACCCTTGAGATTTTACGAAGGGTTGCTTTTAAAAAATGCCGATATATTCCTCATATCTTTCCATTCGATTGATAAATCTCGATTCCAGGGAACAGAAATCGTCAAATGACTTTCTACACGTTTTGTTTGGCTGCAATCGCAGTTATGCAGATGTTCTACTTTTCAACTGCTGTGCATCCCGATGTTCTGTTGCCATCCGACTCTGAACAAGGAGTAAAAGTTAGGCCAGTTTTCACTGCTAAAGCAGTAGAAGACGATTGGTATATTTGGTCTGAGGCGGAGGGGAAACGTATGTACAAGGTGAGTGCACCTTATCTTGTCGCAACGACTAACTTTTGGCCGCGTTTCCTTGAGTCAAATAGGTCAGGTCTTCGTTCAAAGTGCATCATGGGATGAGGCAGAAGCCACATGCGTTAGCAACGGTGGGCACCTAGCTTCCATTGAGTCAGAAGAAGAAAACGACTTCATCTATGGTGAGAACTTGTTCTACTTTATGGTTTCAAAAATTGGACCTATCAAATTGCAATGTTCCCGCATTGAGAGGTCAAGTGTGCCTATATTCAAATGTCAAATTCTAGTAAAACTGGCATGCCTGGATATCGTCAAGTGGTTGACCCATCCTTTGATTCTGCACACATAGGTAATAACAACCCTTAACATGCCTCTTTGCAGAGATATCCAAAACGTATGTTGAGAACAACCACAATGAAGTATTATGGATCGGAGGAAGACAGAAAAATTTCCCATCGAGCAGGGAATGGACATGGTCTGACGGGAGACCCTACAAGTACGAAAACTGGGGCGAAGGTGAACCCAACAAAGGACCGCATGGAAAGGATCTCGAACATTGCATACAGGTGATTTGCATCAATTATCCAGAGATCTTAATGAAAGCAGCAGTTTTTTATGGGGCTAACCAGGGAAGGATCATAGGTTGAAGTGACTGTATACATATAACAGTACCTCCTAGTATATCTTTGGTAAAAGAGCCGCGATAGACGCCGATACACGTCTTTCTCGTCTTTTTGTTATAACTTGGTGACTGTTCAAGTTTTTCCGCTGGGAATTATGCCATTAGGCTCAGCTCGTCGAGTTCTATAAGGCTGTCTCCTTGAACTTTATTCTCTGATCTTAAAGTGCCTGTGGCCATAAATTAGCCAGGGCCGTTCGCTATAATCACAAGCAGAAGGGAACAGCTTTCACTGGAAGTATTTTACACGTATTTGTGTGTAGTTTTCACTCTAAAATAGAATAAAAGTGAGACTAATAAACTTTGAGTGGAGCCGATCATTTTGATACCTATTTCTCCATATTTTAGGCCAACTTCGTTGAAATCCATTTTTGAACGAAGTTGCTTTTTTGAAGCGGAAAATAACGAAAACTGACTAAACTATGACCCTATCGGAATATTACCCGTACTCTGAGTGAGCTTTACAAGTTTTTTCTGCCACCTGTTGTCAATTTCGGCTCTTCTTTGGCAACAAATTTCACATGTTTTTTTTTCATGGAAAGGAATATGGAAAAAGGTATCAAAATGATCGGCATCACCTAGACAGTACAGTAGTCTCACATTCCTCCTATTTCAGAATCAAAAGCATATATTCTTGTGAATACTTACAGTGGGAGCTGTTTCCCCGGTTTAGTTGTAGCTAGCGGTACTCGCCGAATTATGGCCACAGGCACTTTGGGATCAGAAAATGAAATTTTCTGAAGTTTAAGGGAGCTGCGTCGAAGAAATCGACGAGCTGAATCTGATGAAGAAGGCTACAGCTATTGTTCCCGTGATCCGATGCAGACTGTCCAATGAGTATTGCTGTTGCATTGGATGTTTTATCGTCCATTGCGTCCCTTTTCCTTGAATGCTTCTTTCATTTGATGTTTTCCAGATTAGTGATTTACGTCTAGTTTGCCAAGCGCATAACTCGACGTTTTGGGGTATATTGGATGCAACATTGCACGTCTCATGGTACCCCTAGCAGAGTCAACCCTGCGTTGCGCAGTTCGCAACGGCACGTTGAGAGATCCTCAACGCACGCTGTATGGGCGGAGACACAGACGGCTCGAGCATGCGAGTGTGAATGTTCGCGCGAGAGAACGTGTCTAATCGGGCGAAACTGCGCAACGTGGCCGTTGAGAACTGCGCAACGCAGGGTTGACTCTGACCCCTAGCAATAATTAAAGGGAAATGTCAATTTGATAAGACTGGGCATGGCAATTAGTGTTTTACATTATTGAGCTTAAGGTGAATTACAGATCAGGACCTCTACGTCTTTTCACAGTCTTAAGACACAAGGAGGAGTTTGAACTATATCAAAAATTCTACTGTACATTTGAATTTCTAGAGTTTTCAAACACCATCCCTTTGAAATCCGAGATTTCTTTCCAAACTTCCACTTCTAATTCCAACAATACATGATCATAAAGCTTAAGACTGCAGTCATATTTGTTTATTGTCATAGTCAAAATTTTGATAGAAAAACTGCTTTTAGGGACAATTTTGCCCCATTTTGTGCGAGAGTTGGTGGTACCAAAAAGAGGCGTGGTCCCACGAGCACGCTACGGGCAAACAGGGTCAACCCTATCGTTGTTACTCTTTGGAAATTTTTTACGACCCCCCCCCTTCATGGGTGATTTGATACGACCCCCCTTGTATGTGACACTTGTGTAGAGACAGTGTTTACCATCAATATTTATTTCTACGTAAGTCATCAAAGATGAAACTTTAGCAAAATCCACGACAGATATTCATCGCTGCTTCCAAACACGAAAAAATGAGATGCATTCAAAGATATCCGTGTACTCCAAAGGGTTACCAAACTAGGAGATGAAATAAACTGAACCAGTGACCGGAATATTGACAATATTACCTGATAAAAACTTATGAGAAGTCAGAAAAAATTATCGCTCCAATTGAAATACTGAAATCCTTCACGTTCTTCAATTGCAACACAATTTTTACACCCCTCTTTCTAAGGCTATAACTTCCTTCATATTCGAGCTTCTGCGCCGAAGTGATTTGATTTGGAAAATTCAAATTATTCTCTCTCCAACCATGGGTAAAAATTCTTCGAAAGTTAATTTAATAAAAATTTAGTACGTTGTTACTTTTTTCTGTGCAAATGCGACTTTTTAAACGATCATAACTTCCTTCAAAGTCATTCATTTGGGAAGCTGAACACGGTATAATAAACTACAGGATTCAAGCTTTCTAACGAGCACCCAAGCGTTCCTGAAAGATCAGTAGTTCAAAAATTAGTCCCGTTGTTACTTTTTTGGGGGTTTGCGTTACTATTTTTTGGAACCGCGACTTTTTTACCTTCAAACGATCATAACTTCCTTCAAAGTCATTCATTTGGGAAGCTGAACACGGTATGACAAACTACAGGATTCAAGCTTTCTAACGAGCACCAAACGTTCCTGAAAGTCAGCAGTTCAAAAATTAGTCCCGTTGTTACTTTTTTTGAGGGGTATTCTTCAAGCCATTTTCCGAAAACGCGGGTTTTCTTAGGTTTCACTGCCCGTAACTTCTTGGAAGACCAATGTCATGTTAATTAGGATGTGCTAGAAAGCTTCGAGCATGCGCTTGCACTACATCCCTTGCCTTGGTGCGCGCCACGCCTCGGGCGCCCTTCTAATTCGCTGATTCATTTGAAAGCTCATTTAGAGGGAAGCGTGGTTTATAGATGCTCTAGTATCAGTCATCTTACGAAAACGTAACGTGCTGGCTATTATCCGATATTACCAAGAATCCCACTGTCGGCCACCGAGAGGGTACGACCCCCCTCCAAGCTCAACTGAGTACGACCCCCCCCGTTGTTACTCGTAACAACGTAGGGTTGACCCTGCGTGCAAATCCGCATTGTCGTCAAAGGGTTAAAAAAACTCAAAGAGGCCTGGACACTAGGAAATAGTACGGGCGATTCGTGACGTTTCGGGCCCTTACATAATAGAACAATGCTAATAATCCTTCTATTATATAAAGCGCTAACTTTGTGTGTCGGTTTGTGTATCTGTATGTGTGTGTGAGTGTGTGTGTGTGTATGTATGTATGTGTGTCCGTCCGCAAAATGAAGTGAGTGAGAAGGAAGCTCATGGGATAAACAAACCGCTAACAAATCGGGTAGCTTACAGGATTTGAGATATCAATGTTTTGTAGCAGGATAGTTGTGATAACACTCTTAGGGCTATATAAACACCTGCTTAGCACACTTCCGTTCATTCCACATGGTGCTGCAGTGGCAGCTGGAGGGCAGTGGAGAGAGGAAGGGAGGATGAAGGGAAGCGAAAAATCTACCGTCATATCATGATTGTGTCCCTTCTACTGTATGAAACACCATTGTGTTGCATACGCGTCACTTCCAGGTGTTGGTGTCACAGGAGGAAGGGACCATAGCGGAGGATAGAAAGCTTGCGCAGGAAAGGAAGGTCCCGGCGGTTGACGGGGGACTAATCTGGTATAATAAAAGGGTGGCGTTTTAGGAAAATCATTTAGTTTGAGAGAACAAACCACAATTTTAGTGGTGGTAGAGAACTATCCAATCAAATGAGTCGCAAGCGGTGGCAAGCATCATGTTCTGCAAGTTGCTGCGAAGTGGAATGTATCACAACGCAAGATGATCTGATTGTATCATGATTCGAAGTAACTTTACAGTCTCTCCAATAGTCGAATTTGTATGAAAAGAAGTCGAAGGAAGAATCCAGATTGATGAAGTTTGGGAGGCATCCGCAGTTCAACGTCTACTCTGCGCGCCGCTCCATTGTAGATCGACCGAAATTACGAAAATCTAACGAACGGCTGACCTGGACGAGTTATCTGGCCAAGACATGGGAGGAGCGAGGGTGGCATTACAGTCCCTGCGACCCAATGGCAAGGCTGCTGCGAAGGGCCGCGCCTAACGACATACACCCCTCTCGCACAGCAAGAAACCATGGTCTAGAGGGAACTTCTCGAACTATCTATTCACCTTAGGAGCGACTACAGTAACTGTGGCGGATGCTAGAGTAATGTCGTGTGTCCGATTACAAATAACAACGTATTGTATTTTAGCGTCCATGTGGCACCAGTGACATCACTTGTATGACGCTCAAATTCGGCTATGTAAACTGTTTGTGTAGAGGTTGCTTGCCGGCCCTGATTGACGGAGAACGATAGTTGCGCATTCAGCATTAGCGTTGTTGAAGGCATAATCTCTGACCAAAGCATTGAGGGTGCAGACAAGCGGAAAGTAGGCAAATTGTCCACTGCCACGGATGAATGTCATATTAGGTATCTGGACATCAAATTACCCCTATACTGTAGTTTACACCAAATTTTGTAAAGACCAAAGGTTGTGACAAGGTGGCGTCAGTTCTAGAAAATGAGGGTCATTATCGTAACCAGGGTATACACTTCCTGATATGTGCAAAGATACCGTAGTCTGTAGGTATACGCAACTACGCTCTCCAATACCAGCAGAGGTGTGTTTTGGTGTCAGACATTGTAGGTCTAACTATCCTCCGAAAATTAGGGTTAAACTCTGAAAAAGTGAGCCAGTCATTGATGCATATCCGCATATGGTTAGCCACCTTTCTCAGAAACGATAACACCATTTGTACTATTTGTAATAAAATGAGCGAGCGCGCGCCGTGAAAGCTGCAGGATCATTCTCTTGCTACCCAAGGAAGCTGAATACTAACTTTTATCCTTAGAAAACATCAATACAGATTAATGATAGCATAAACATGACATACATAACAAGTATATTGGAAACGATACGTGAAAAGCACTACGAATGAAGGCTCAAGGTGAATGATTGGATGGAAGGCAGCTCTTGGTGTTCAGGGCGTCGCCTTGGAAGGTGAGAAACGGAGATCAGGAAGACGTCGCAGTCCTCGATCGCTGCTGCCAGACGTCTGGCGGCGTCGCTGATCTCCGCCCTGGAAGAGATGAGTCAGCTGAAAGAAAAGAAATAACTGCGTACTAGTACGCTTTGCTTGCAATAAGTTTTGAATTAGAAATTGCGCGCACAAGTGAGCTGGAGACTGTTTTCCTCTTTTCGCGCATGGAGTGCGGCCAATGACGATGACAGATAATGACTTCGCAACCTTTTCGTACAATATTCTGAACGAAACCCCAGATTTGGCTACGAATTTGCCGCTGGGGCTGATTTGGTCTCCTCAGCACAAAAATCACAAGCTTTGCCGCTACAGTGTCTGGCAAATGTGCCCCGGGAGCAGTGTTAAATTATTAGCAGACAGTACTCAGATTTGTTGAAGCTCCACGCAAACTCGTTACACACTGACGGCCCGTTCTAATCAGATAATATAATTGAGAGTCATTTCCAACCATGTAGAAGCAAGCGCAAAAGAGAAAACTCGCCGATGATTCGATCTCATGAGCTCTCGTTCGTGTTCGTGCAGATTGGGGATCGGCGTCGGAAAAATCCCTGATATAGGTCTTATTGCATATGATTCGACCTATGACTCTTCGCTGGTAAGTATAATAGATTCTTCGCACCGATGCAATACATGCGGCCCACCGTATGACGACCGCCAAAGGTGCAAGCGTTTTTTTGCTGGTTACAAATTTTTTCAGAGTGAACCTTTAGAGTAGAAATTCATGATTAGAATGAAGGTCGAAGAAGGAGTAATTCACCTAGTTGAAAGACCGGCGGACCTCCTGAGGGTGCGGACTGACGCGCAATTGGCACCGAAAAATTTGACCTCGGCGACCTAGCATGGCTCACTCTTGGCGCGGTTGGCGGGGTACGCCCACCGACTATCTAATCACTCGCCGCAGGTCTATACGTGGCGAGTGATTAGATAGCAGAGAGAGCGTAGTGTTGAAGAGGGCACAGCGATGAGAGTCGCATCAATGCGCAAATCAACGGGCAAGGAAGGGGTCCCATTTCTCGGGTTCTGGGCCGTTTCTCATGGTTTTTCCTTCTTTCGTGTACCACTCACCATCCCTGAATATTTGAAATGGGTTGAAAAATACTTTGAAATTTTCCGTCGTAAATTCTGCACACAATACTCTTTGTATCAGGGTGAATAACGGTCGAGGAAATCCTCGACAGGGGTCGTATTTGATCCGATGGGAATTGGAGGGGGTCGTAAGCGCAAGGTTAAACAACGCCACTGTGCAGGACACACTATGCTGCTGCCATTCACTGTCATCACTAATGTCATAAGTTCTAATTAGAATAAGCAACTGATATCTTAAAACTGACTGGAATGAAAGCTCAAATGGGATATCTACTCTGAATTGGTGTAGGCGCTTTAAGATAGTGGAGCAGGATATCAGTAGAAGGTTCAAAACGGGAAGATTCGTAGCCTTCCTGGCATAGCAGGGTCGGTCCTATCGTTGTTACTTTTCGAAAAATTTTTACGACCCCCCTCCCCCAAGGTGGATTTGGTACGACCCCCTTCTCGACCCTCGACCACCATATTCCTCTCTATAGTA
>MU873477.1:0-10971 GCA_036418205.1 Ostertagia ostertagi | reverse complement strand
CTTTCACACTTTTTTGGAATCAAAGCGAGTTCGCTGTCTGATCTAATGATTCCGTTGCGCTATGTCAGTTGTTTACAAGGTATAATAGGTGAAATAGATGACTCACGGCGGCTACCCGGCTCCGAAAATAGGAAGGCTGAGAGAAAGATTCTACATACGGACCGAACTGGATCCACAATGAACTGCAAGTACAACAGTGCCTCCACTTTTTTCTTTTTTTCACATCTGTTCAAGATCCAGGCGATTTCGCCGTCCGTTTTGATGATTCCGTAATGCGCCCATGTCGGCCTTGTGAATCTCCGTAAGGCCGATGTCAGACTTTGCGAATCGCGCGATTCGCTAGCGTCTGCGGTCGCGTCGCGGCCAGTGAATCACTCAATTGGCTGGTACCGCAACGCGACCGCGGACGCTAGCGAATCGCGCGATTCGCAAAGTCTGACATCGGCCTAAAAACGAAAACTGCAGTGATTGTCAGATGTCATGCTGGATTCCTTTCGACGCTTCCTATCGTATACCGAGCTGACGCCGATCTCTAAGACATCGATATTTACGACCTCTTTTGAGTTTCTCAGTCAAATGCGTATCGTAAATTTTTCTGGAAAATGAGGGGAATAAGTCCCTATGTTAAAGCCACTTCTCAGACTGTAATAGCTTAAATAAATTGAGAATCCCTGGCAACAGGCACCTCCTCTTTCCAAGCCGGCTCACGGAAAGTTATTGTGTTCCCGTCTTTCGTCGAGGAGGTAAGCTTCCGCCTAACATCGAGGATGAGGTGATAGTTTTGAGGTAAGCATCTTCTATCTGAATATGAATTTCAAAAACGATGTGCTTCGTTGCGTTCAGCGTCACTGCATTTGCCATGCTCCTACATCTCTCGCAGGTGAAATTCCATAATGATTAGTTCAGTAGTTCGGTCTCCGAATTCTCCATACTGATCGTTTCTGACTGGACTAGAACTAAACTATCGTATCTCAAATCTTACGCGAAGATTCGCTTTCGTTATCACAGTTCAAAAGGAAATGGTCACGATAATTCCCATGGGTACGATAAGGAAAACAACGGCGTGATAAGGCGCCGAAATCCACTTCCGGAGAGCAAAACCAAAGACGCATCGATGTGGAAAGGGGTGCGATAAGAGCGTGCTAGATATGATACCGTTATCGTTATCGTCCCGTTTTCATTCTGGAGTGCACCTCTTATCAAGCAGCCGCACCTTCTTATCTAATCGTATCGTAACATCCATAGGATTAAAGCAACAATCCCAGGACGAATTTGCGGGGTAAATACCGTTGATAATGTAGTTATAGGCGACAATTTGACCGACAGTGACGAAAAAACCAAAGAAAAACGCCGAACAGGGCTTTAAACAGGGACTCCCCTTCTGCCGCTTAGATGTGGGAAGACGCGCGTTGGACGAGTTGTCTGAACTTGCCCCACTAAATGCGCTCCAGTTGCATAACACTAACATAATTACATAACACTATACATAACATAACAACATCACAACAACAAAAAAAGAAACAATTCCAGTGCAACAGGCAGGATCACATTGATTACTTTAAAGGACAGAGTTCAAATACTCCCTGTGGTCCCAAAACGAGCACGAATGCCTCCGTAGCCAATCACGGCTGGCAAGTGGGCGGTCCCGAAGAAATCTCCAACCACACCCATCTTTGAGGAGTTTAACGCCCTTTTAGGCTTTTCCCAGGTGAGTTTTCTTTATAACTACACTTTAGATGTTCTCCAATAGGGCCTGTGCATCCTTTAGTGCCATTAGTTTTGAAAGAAGCAGACCCCTGGGACTTAAGGAACTTTGCATCTAAACGCAGTCACATCCAACAGATTATTAATTCTCAGACCCTTTATCGGCTTGATAAACACTAACGGCAGGGATCTACGTGGAAGCCAGCGTTATCGCTTCCTTTACCGATAATGTCACATGAGAAAAAAAAAAACAAGAAAGGCAAAGGATAGCCAATTTTGAGGATAGCCAATTTCTGGTGCAAGAGCAAACAGTTCAAGTAGAATGGTTTGCTATTTTAGGTTGACTCCTGGGCTGTCTTGCACTTTCACCAAATTCAATGACACAAGCTTGAAAAACGTCGAGGCGGTAAATAATGAAAAGTACTCCGGCAAGTTTGGCCTTGAAGATTGTTTCAACTTATGCTACGAAATCCGGGACTGCGCTGTCCTCGTTTTCGATCTATCGGTTTGTTCCCTTTGACGTTCCTACACATAATTTAATAATCGCCCGGATAGCTTACTTTCAGATTTCCTTTTGCCAAACTTTTGTTCCTGGAGATAAACTGCAATCACTGGACGTTTATGGGCAGCCAGAAAGTCTACCAGTTGGATCGAAACGTGTCCACTGAGAGTTGCCCAACAGTGAAACAGTGGATGGCGCAAGAGAACAAACGTCGCCGTTTGAATTCGATCGCGTTAAACACCGGCGGATGCAATTGCCAGTACCACCTTCTGCTTTTGTCAATGTGTTGTGTCTATCCGCAAATTTCGGGTGGTTTTCTTCTGCCCTGTTGAGTATGCCTAATAAATGGCTTAACTGCATTGTTCATCACATCATTCAGCTTCATAAACTTCACTCCTAAGAATTTTCTTGAAACGATATAAAAAAAGTGTTCAAAGTGATGAAGGAGGAATAAATAATAAAAGAATGAAGCATCTGGCATTAATAACCCCCTTCTGGGAGTCGTCACACATTCTGTTTTCTGCATTTTTGACAGCAAATTAGCTTATAGTAGGACGACTTGTGGGGCAAGGCGATGTAAAAGTCGGTGTTTGCCTGCACCCATCAAGTCGGTAGAAGTTAGTCCATTTATCTTCCTTTTCGATCTGTCGCAGTTTCAACCGCTCTTTTTGTTGAAAGTCACTAATGAAGGTGGCAAGTGAAGCTGAAAAAGCGCTCCACCACATGGAAGAGCATGGCCGGGTAGGATCATGTCTGCATCTATGAGAGCAGTGGATTCATCTCCAAGTGCGACAGAGTCACGAGCTGAAAAGGTAACAAAAGTGGTTCCTACGGAAGGTGGCTTTAGCGTTAGCGATGAGGGTCACGTCCTTGCTGTGAACGGAGGTTGCTCACAACTTCCTGTTCAATGTAGAAGGTGCCGCCAGTGACAGTGCAGCCCGTGCACGCACAGCAAGCCCATAGTGAGAAGGTTAGGTTTTATCTAAAGGTTGGATGCCATCACATCTCGAAAAGGTAATTATCTCGCCGTAGCAAGTGCGATGTCCTTGACAAAGAGACCACGTTATGGAGTCAACTCTCAGCTGGAATACTGTTCAACGAACCTTCCTTCGTTTGTCAACTGATTGGTGACAGGCTCGTCACGAAAACAGGAATAACTTGTACCCTGGATGCCCTCTAAAAATCATGGTAAGGGATAAATCGCATTCAAATTGTTTCAAATTTTGATGGGAGTACTAGAATGCGTAGTGCATCCCTGATAGGAATAGATCGAGTGCAAATGCTCTATCCTTCTTGCTTTATGCTGTTGAGCTAAACCTAATGCTGTAGGGTTAAGTAAAGAAAGACGACGTGAGTACCTTGATGGAGACATTGAAATGAGACGGCGCGGAAAGCCTATAGGCAAAGTTGAAGCAGTTTAGGTGAGCAGCTGGAGTAGTAAAATCATCAAACAAGCTCGGAATCAGGCATGCACCACCAGGAGCCAAAAGAAAAAATGGTGGGAAATCATCAGAAAAGCCCGTCGGACCATGACGAACGCTATTTTGGACAAGAGGAACGCTTGAAGAAGGGAGGGCGTATAGTACGTTGAAGGAGGAGAATATGTAGGAAGAAGCTCGGGTCTCTAGACCAAGATCCTTTTCTCGATGGTACTGGGTACTACTCGCAGAATGCAGTAACCCTAAATACAAAGCCCAAACAGGAAAGAATCGACATGTTCTTTCAATTCTATACAGCTTTCCTGCTCTCTTACGGTTTTTTAATAGCTGGAATTTTCGAAGCTCGCGAAAGCCCACTTTAAAGGAAGTGGTCACGGAAATTCCTATGGAGACGATAGGGAAGTGACATAGTGGATTGGGTAGGGTTCCTACCCAATAGGACGACAGGTGACGCTTCAAGGACAGTGGCACCTTATCAACGGCGTGATAAATAAAATAAAGCATTTGCCGTTGATCAATCCCTTTTTGGGATGCGGCACGCATTCTACTTCCATTTGTACATTCGTAGTGGCGTTTGAATGCGATGTGGCCTATACAATGACTTGCGGGGGCCAGCCGATGTACAAGTCAGTGTTTTTATCCTCCCAGACAAGTCTGGTCCCGGAGGGATGGAAGGCTTGGTTGGCCCGGGCGACTCACGACCCAGGATTTGATCCCCGGACCGCTCGCGTGGTAAGCGTGCCACTTGCCACTACACCACTTCCCCCTAACATGCTCGTCCAACCACTATCTATCTCCGACCTTATCGGTTGATAACGCGGATTTCGGCGATTCACGTGGAAGCCAGTGTGATCGCTTCCTTCGATGGAACTGCAACCCTAGCGCATTAATATGAAACAGCTGCTGAATTGCCCACCCATTCAAAGAGCGATACAACAGTTTCATGGCCGAATTGGGCCCTTATGGCCGAATTTGAACAAGAAAGAGCGTCATTCGTAGCCGCGCAGCCTTTTTTTCCGAAGGAAAGAGCTTCGAAGTAGATTCATAACTCTAAGAGTTTGGGCGGAAGTGGTGTAGTGGCAAGTGGCACGCTTACCACGCGAGCGGTCCGGGGATCAAATCCTGGGTCGTGAGTCGCCCGGGCCAACCAAGCCTTCCATCCCTCCGGGGTCGGTTAATTGGTACCAGACTTGTCTGGGAGGATAAAAACACTGACTTGTACATCGGCTGGCCCCCGCAAGTCATTGTATAGGACATCGCTTTCACCAGTTTTTGGTTTGGCAGCGGAGTCAGAAGTGTATGAAGGGGGACAATCTGGAACAATGGGGACGACTACCGGAAATTCATGTTGTTATTGTTTTTTTTTTATTAAAATCTCTTCGTATAGCATACATTATCAAGTCTGTGCAGATGATTTCGCTCCACGCCTATGGCGCTTTTTGAGTTGTGATAAAGCGAAGAATGCGGTATACGTCAAATTTTCTTCCGGAACGGTTTTTAGCGTCCAGCAGGATCGCCCGCGGTCTCGACGAAGCCGAGCGGTTTCTATGAGGCCAAATTATGTCTCCTAGGCATGAATATAAACCACATCACTTGAGTCTCTTCGAGATATGCGTATCGTATATTTCCCTAGAAAATGATTGGAATGGTCTCTGCCCCACTTGAATTAAGAAAGCCTAGCAACACGATACCGCCTCCAGGCGGACGGCTTTCTAGAAGGTCATTCTGGTCGCGTCGTCCTTCGAGAAGGTACGCTTCAGACCCGCCCGCCAGAGTAAGGTGACTATTAGATGTTCAGATGCTTTCCTCTTGAACTTGACCGACAGAGTCGAACTTCAGAAATGTGCTCCATTTTGCACCGCGTCACAGCAATTGCCATGCTCCTGCATCTCTCGCAGGTAAAATCACATCATGGCCACTTCAGTAGTTCGGCCTCTATACTCTTTTCCCCATCCTTTCTAACTTTTGGAGCTAACATTTCTAACCGCACTTTATAACGCAACTTCCAGATGAGACAAAAAAGGCACATAGAAGGGTGTCCAGTCTTTGGTGCAAGAAGCAGTTCACGTAGAATGTTTTGCTATTTCAGGTGACTCCTGGGCTATCCTGCACTTTCACCAAATTTAATGGTACATATTCTGCTGGGAGGCTTAATGCCAGTACTCCGGACGTTTTGGCCTTGAGATATTGTTTCAAAGAGCATGCTACGAACCACGGACTGTGCTTACTTCCTTTCCAGCGCACGCGTTTGTTTACTTCGACGTTCTCAGCTTACAATTCGCGGCGGCATAGCTCCATTTTCAGAGTTCCTTGTGCTAGCGTTTTTTGTTTCCTGGAGGAGAACTGGCGCAACTACTGACGTTTATTCGCAGCGAGCAGTCTACCAGTTGGACCGAAACGTGTCCACTGAGAGTTGTCCAACAGTGAAACAGTGGATGGCGCAACGAACAAACGTCGTCGTTTGGAATCAATCGTATTGAACACCAGCGAATCGCAATTGTCAGTATTTTCGTCTGTTTCTGTCCTTTGCTTTTGTCAATGTGTTGTGTCAATCCTGCAATTCTTGGGTAGTTCTCCTCTGTCCTGTTCAGTGTGCTTCAAACAACAGTCCCAAGCAGGGTCTGCTTCTTTCAATACTAATGGCACTAAAGTATACGCAGGCCCTATTGGAAAACATCTGAAGTGAAGTTATAAAGAAAACTCACCTGGGAAAAGCCCAAAAAGGGCGTTTAAATCCTCAAAGATGGGTGTGGTTGGAAATTTCTTCGGGACCGCCCACTTGCCAGCCGTGATTGGCTACGGAGGCATTCGTGCTCGTTTCGGGACCACAGGGGTATTTGAACTCTGTCCTTTAAAGTAATCAATCTGATCCTGCCGGTTGCAGTGGAATTGCTTCTTTTTTTGTTGTTCTAATGTTGTTATTTATGTGTTATGTAATGTTGTAATCTGTTGTAATGGCCACCAAGTCAGTCAGTTATTAGCGGAATCAAGGCTTCCCCAGCTAAATGGAAGGGTCGAATTGCAGTAGTTTGAGGGGTGATCGAACTGTTAGTGAATGAGCTAGAGATTGCGCTCCAATTGCAAGAGTTGGCAAATAGCCAACTATTATGGCTATTTGCCAGCAATTGCAATTGGAGCGCATTTACTGCTGGCAGGTTCGGACAACTCGTCCAGCACGCGTCTTCTCTCATCGCTAAGGGCAGAGGGTGAGTTCCTGTTTAAAGCCCTATTCCGCGTTTTTCTTTGGTTTTTTCATTACTATCGGTCAAATTGTAGGCTATAACTACATTATCAACGGTTTTTACCTCGTAAATTCGTCCTGGAACTGTTGCTCATTAATAATGCGTTGGGCTGCAGGTGTTTGGTCACATCATTCACTCATAAACTTCACTTCTACGAATCGGCTTTGGGAAGGACTGAAAAAAACCAAAGGTTAGACGAAAGCACGAGAAAATGTAAATAAATAATAAAGGAATAAAGCATTGGTGGTAAGTACCACCTATTTAGGACCCACCACGCCTCCTAACCCGTGATGGCATTTTTGACGTTGACCTATTCAAAAGGACTTGTGGAGCCAGCCAATGTACAAGTCACATTTGTTGCTCACACAGTTTTTTGCTCACACAAGTTGGTAAAAGTCACCCTATCTACCTTTCTTTTCGGCTTCAATTAGTCCTTTTGCTCACAATCACCAATAAGGCTGACCAGTGGAGCTGGAAAAGCTCCTTACCATATGAATGAGCGTTTTCTCCCATATTACATTAAATGTACTTCAGAAACTGGGTGACACGAGCTTGCGTTCTTAATGTGGACAATCTGGGAAGGGATGGGGATCAGTATCCGAGTGGTAGTGAGTGTAGGCTCATCTCTGCTTTCATGAGAGCAGCGAGTTCATCTCTAGCTGCAACAAGGCTGCTCATGTGCTGCTGTTAGTATGGGGTAGCTGGAGCTAGGAAGCCATCGACCTTTGATGGGAAAGCTCGGGACGACGGCTGGTCTTGACCTCGCACTTGTCGCATGTTGCTACCCGTAACCAACAGTTCCTGAGTTAGGAAACAGTGAGGCCCCGTGGTCCGGAGGTGGGAAACTGCCACGGTTCCCGGAAACGGGCGACGGACTTTTGGGTCGTCCGGCAGGCAAGCGGCAAATTGCGTTCGATCCAGACGCTTCGGGAATTCAACACATCAAATCGTGTGTAGGTTTTGGATAAAATTTCGGAAGGTTCTGCGATAACAAATAACATTCCAACACTTGGAACTCCGAAGACGACTAGCCTTTCTCCCCTCTTCAAAGCCTGGCCTAGTGCCACCTACCATCGGCACTGTTCTGAATGTTCCCGCTAAAGACATGAGCGCCTCGACCAGCAAATCATATTTTGTTGACACTGAATAACTTTGTCCACAGAATCTTCTGTTTTAAGTGATCCTTAATCGCTTTGGTGATATACGGTCCATATCCGACGGGTCGGGGGAGGCGGTCCCACGGACTTGCTAGCGTCGCGGCCAGAGCTGCGCCGCGATGGAACGTTGCCGTCCCACGGTAGTTATTACTGGTGAAGACGGGTGTCTGAGCACGCCGTCGTGTTGTCTGCACTCTCCCGCATGCACGCATCTCTCCGTATCTCTGCCTTCTTTGCTCTGCATCGAAGGGTTGACACTGCGACGCCGCTCTTCCGTCTGGGCTCTTGCCACGTCTGCCGATCAATCACGATTTATCAGCTGTTCCAAGGCATATTCTACTATTCCTGGTTTTATTTGACGCTTCTTCTTCTCGTCCTGGAAAGGTAAGTTGATTTTAATAACGATGCGGTTGGTTTGAATACATACTGCAAGATTTTATGTCCATGATAGCTCCATTTTGGTGCTACTTCTTTTTTTTGTAGGTTGTTCCATATTGTCTACTTTTTGCTACTTCACTAGACTTTCTTTCCATCACATTGTCTTTGAGATGTTCCTGTTATTGTGCGGAACACTCGTTGATAATGCTGTGGAATAAGAAGTCATTTTTTGCACCCTTTTTAATGGTTTTACCAACTTTTTTTCCCCAAGTGTTTTATGATTTCTTCTATATTAATTGACCCTCTCTTTATTATGGTGTGATCGACGTCTTCGTTGTTATCGGAATTGCTCTTTGAAACCGTTTCGAGGTCTGAAGTCATTCTGAAACATGGCTGATAATGGTAACCTTGCAGTCGCCATGGTATAAAAGCAACCCAAAGGCAAAAAAGCATGGAATTCTCCGAAAAAAAGCGTTACGAAATTGGAGATGCGACCAATAGGACAACGAAGAGAGAAAAAAAGATCCTACCACCTTGAAATTAACTGCTACAATCTGGTGCGAGAAAAATGCTCCCGGACTACTTTACAAAAACTCTTGGGTATCAAGCGCATTCAACAGTAATTAGAGAGTATTCAAAATACTGACTCGATGGAGTCGCATGAAAGCATTTAATCACAAGCAATTTGCATAAAAAGCTTTAGTATGGAACTCACCAGCGAGGAGCACAATCATGACATGCGAGGCTACCATGGAAGAATTCACTTGAAACTAGGAAACGGTGTAAAAGAGTACCTCTGCTAGTAAAGAAGTACATCGAAGACACCGTCCCGGAGAAAAATTGAGCAATAAAAAAACATAACAGAAAACACACAAGGAAGCGCGCGCATCTGAGAAACTTTAGAAAAAAGACCATGCATCAGATAACTTCCTACCTCAAAAGAGCGTGGAGAGTGCTATAAACGGTACCTTCAATTTTGTTTGACGCTCTTTTCATGATGCTGCCACTTCAAAGGTTCAAAGGCAGCATCATAAAGAGAGGGTCAAACAATATAGAAGAAATCATAAAACACTTGGGGAAAGAAAAAGTTGGTAAACCATTAAAAAGGGTGCAAAAATGACTTCTTATTCCACAGCATTATCAACGAGTGTTCCGCACAATAACAGGAACATCTCAAAGACAATGTGATGGAAAGAAAGTCTAGTGAAGTAGCAAAAAGTAGACAATATGGAACAACCTACAAAAAAAAGAAGTAGCACCAAAATGGAGCTATCATGGACATAAAATCTTGCAGTATGTATTCAAACCAACCGCATCGTTATTAAAATCAACCTACCTTTCCAGGACGAGAAGAAGAAGCGTCAAATAAAACCAGGAATAGTAGAATATGCCTTGGAACAGCTGATAAATCGTGATTGATCGGCAGACGTGGCAAGAGCCCAGACGGAAGAGCGGCGTCGCAGTGTCAACCCTTCGATGCAGAGCAAAGAAGGCAGAGATACGGAGAGATGCGTGCATGCGGGAGAGTGCAGACAACACGACGGCGTGCTCAGACACCCGTCTTCACCAGTAATAACTACCGTGGGACGGCAACGTTCCATCGCGGCGCAGCTCTAGCCCTGGCCGGCGACGCTAGCAAGTCCGTGGGACCGCCTCCCTCAACCCACGGATTGAATGTAGTAAACATTCCATGGAGGCGCAGAACCATACGGAATTTATATGCAATCTACACGCGCTTTGACGTGCTTAGGCTGCTTTCATAGTTCGCATCGGTGCGGTCGGTGCCGACGGCGCCGACGGCGCCGACCGCACCGACAGTGTGAAGAGCGTCAATACGCACTCTGGCGCATGACGCGAACGTTGGGCGCAGATCGCGTGCTCCGATCGATAATCCTGGTTTTGGTGTATTTCTTGTGCTTTTCGATGTTTTTTCGCGCCGTGTTGCTTTAATTCGTGTGTTTCCTGTTCATACTTATTCTTTTATGGGCGCAATGTGGCTCGGGGGAAGTCGGTGCGCGGCTCAGCGATGTAGTGTAACTCGAACATTCCAGCTTTTCACGGGACATTTCAGCTTCTCACGCATGCTAAGTGACTGCCCTCCCCCCACCCCCCTGAATTGGCTACACTCCCCCTGGCTTGCGAATTTCCTGTTGCCGCAACGCCCCGCGCGGCGGCTGCCCCCCCTCCGAGCCACATTGCGCCCTTTTATGTCTTGATTAATACTTTCCAGTTGTTCCGCGGGCGAGCGACGTCGTGAACCCGTCGCACAACTCCGGGTGGATGTGGCCATACCGGGTGTGTTGGTCGTAAGCAATTTTGTTTATTCATATGAAGTGAGTGCAAAAAACATCGAAAAAATACAAGAAATACACCAAAACCAAGATTATCGACCGGAGCGCCCCATCTGCGCCCAGCGCACGCGTCATGCGCCAGAGCGCGTGTTGACGCTCTTCACACTGTCGGTGCGGTCGGCGCCGTCGGCACCGTCGGCACCGACCGCACCGATGCGAACTATGAAAGCAGCCTTACTTCATGCAATCCCTCAGCAT
>MU873475.1:0-14416 GCA_036418205.1 Ostertagia ostertagi | reverse complement strand
TCAATGCAGCAGCGGCTAGGAAAAAAAGCCCATGAATGCAACTACCCCAACGACGACGTTGTCGAATTTTTCAACTCCTAACTTCACTCATTCTAGAAGAAAAGTCCCAGAAATTTCCTGACAAAATGGATGCATATCAGTGGTTGTGGTAATGGATGTTTTTGACCAATCGGTTTTAATTAAAGATAAACTCAAAGTGTCCAAATTCTAACAGAAATTATGGGACAACTCAATATATCCGAGGTGTTCACCATCCACTCCCACTTGCAGGCAGTTTCTCGATGTTTCCCTTTGAAGCGCGGCCGCCTGCAAGTCGCAAAACCAAGCGACGTTTTTTCGAATTCGAACTAGTTGTCGAATTTTTTTCACAGAGGTGGCGACTAATGATCCTAAGTAAGTGGTGGTCACGCTTTTGCTAGTATGGAGAAGGCATTGGTCAGAGAACAGCTTCAGAATTCTCTTGCGAGTTCGTTCGCGACATGGGGACATGATTTGTCATCAAAGATAATCAATGTCACGGTATGCCCCTTCCTGAGGAATTGCGTCGTTACGTACGATTTGCATCGCAGTATGTATGGATCAGGGCTGCCACTATTGTACCCATATCGAGGGATTTGTAGGAAGCCCTCCTACCATTCAGAGGAGCCTAAGAAATTCTCAAGTGGGGCAACTTGAAAGGGTTGCTGCCAAATTTTAGAGTTGGTGCAGGTGGAAAACTGGATGACGATACCCTCGAACGTATTGCAAATATTTTTAGTCGCCCGCGTTTGAGGCATGCTTCAAGATGAACTGATGAACTTTTTTTCTAGGAAGCGTATTGGCGCGAGATGGACCGGCAATAATATAAAAGGAGGAACCCCCAAAATGCTTAAAATCAGGTTAAGGTTTGTCCACTTTTGTGGAGATGAGAGAGAGCGCGCGGAGAGGAGAGTATGAGGCGAGAGAATGCAACAGATGAGAGGGCGCCAGACAACAGGGTAAAAACTTGCAGCTGCTGCAGCTTACTTTGCAAGGCCCTAGCGCCCTTGTCGGGTGATTTCCATGCACGTGCCACATCTGTGATTGTCCTCTAGGGCTCTATCTAGACCGAAGGGAATCGATTACACGAATTCTGCCTAGGCTGTGCCTTGAAGTAATGGATATGGAAATATTTGTGGTAGACCATTGCTTGGAGTAGTGCGTGATCGTGATAGAAATCTCTTCATATTTACATTGTTAACGCTTATTAGACTCGCTTATTTACTCTGTTGGTGGCAGCTCTGGGAACACACTACGCCATGTCACATGTTATGAACGCACATAAAACGTTGCTCCCAACAAAAATACAAAAAATTATAATTGAACCCTTTTTCAACCTGGTCTGCATCTCCAACTCTGTTATCTGTTCTCTCGATATCTATTATATGTATGAAACGGGCCGTCTGCATGCTCCAACTCTGTATACTGTTCTCCTCCCCCCATCCCCCCGCTCCCTCTACATTATACGAAGTTAAAGAAAGTCCTGCGACACTTTTTCAAATTTTTGATTTTAATTTTATCTTTTTTGTTTACAACTCCTGACCGGTCTTATATCTACCATGAGTGTCCACCACTTGTCTCCAACGCTCAGAAAATTTCTTGATGCTCCTTTGCCAAAACCCAGCGGAGTGCGGGTCGAGAAAGGAGGCGACCTCACTTTCGAGTTGGAGTTGATCGTCTAATTATTTCGTCGTCAAGATGATGATTTAAGGTCCAGGGTAGGCGGCAATTCATTTGTAGCTCGACCAGGGGAATACGCTCAGAGAGGTAAGAAATTTTGCCGCACCTCCAGAATTTCTTACCGGGCTATTTCGAATCATGGTGATTCGCAATGTCATGAAGCCAATGAATACTGTCGCGGTACGAGGGCTCTTGACGAGCTGCCTCGGCCAGCTTCTTGGAGTTGTGCAGCGCCTAGGACCTCTACCTACACAATGGTGCCCATAAACGAAGAATTTCGAGTTGAATTCCGTAAGAGCCCTACCGGCAATGGAGTGTATGGGATGTTGCTGGCTTTCTATAAAAATATCAAAAGATCGGAAGCGCTGGTAAAGGTGAAACACGCTGTATCGCTGAACGGCATGCCATTAGAAGCTATTGCAGATAGTGTCAGTCGTTGACACGAATCCATGGTTTTGTAGACATTTGTACTAGACAGTGACTCGGAGTACGGATTTGCTAGTGGTCGAGATTTTTTGAATTTTCTTGGATAACTACTGACTGCAGCACTTATATCCACCTCGTGGATTGAAGCCTCGAGAATGCTCTACCATTTGTTAGTCATAAATGTTACCTATGAATTTTTCAGAAAAAAAAGAAATTTTTAAAAGTGTTGCAGAACTTTCTTTCCAACCTAATATTAATATTAACTGAAACGAAGAAGCATGTCAGGTGCACCCAACCGATGTTATGCACCACTTATAAGTATATCGGTACGAGTCGACTCCCAGGCCATCCTCGACGGAATCGTAATTGCACTCGATGGTTTATTTGATGTATTGGCGGATGAGAGATTGTCGGTGTTGCTGATTGATCCTTGCTCACTTGTCGTTTGACGGTTGGTTCACGCGCCACTTGCCGATAGCGTGTGAAAGCAACGGCACGAGAAAGAGACACCTGGGAGACGAGACGTCCACGGATGACGAGCAAGTGACCGATCAGACGAGGCCGCCTTACCAGTGAAAACTTCAGCTCCCTGTTTCAGTCAGAGCCTCGTTTCTCAGAGAATTTCCACCACTTTCCATTTGGTCTCAATCGACACTGAACAAAGCTTTCAATTTCCTATGGAGCTTTGATGGAGCCTAATTGAATCGATAGGATTAGGAGTAGTAGAGACAAATATGAAGACCAAAAGTGCTACATGATTTTGCGGCAAGTTGTAAGTGGTCGAGGATGACAAGAAATCAGCAATTAAGTAATGCTATAGCACCAAATTGGCGCCGAAAGGACCTCTGCCTAAATGATGTCACTTCGCAGTCTATATAACCTGCACTCACTTTCAAAACGAGAAAGAGCGTCGGGTGTCAGACCAACACACCACAAGTGACGACGGCTCCAAGTAAAATTCGGTGAATACTAGTGACCTCCAAGTAAATCGTGGGTATACTAAGTGATTAATAGTGATAACTAATTTTTGGGAAAGCTGTTGACAACTGATAGAATACAACTGCAGCAGGCTAATCATTTCATTAGGCAGAAAGATAAGGGTGTCCCCCAAGAGGCCCACCGCGCGGCGAAGCAAGAGACGCAGATGCGGCAAAGAGACGAGTTGCAGCGCGTGCTGTGCGATATGAGACGTAGTATGGTACACTCTCTTTAACCTGACGCCTAACCGCTACAGTACGTCCCTATGCTTCGCCGCGCGGTGGCACTGTTGGGAACACCCAAAAGATTAACATTCTGTGGAAGCTGTCGTCATTGTGGTGTATGGTCTGCACCCGACGCTCATCACGTTTTCTGAAAGGGAGGGTAAATGCAGATTTTTCAGAGAAAATAAAACATGTTGCTGCGGATAGATGAAACTGACGCTGCGGTTCCTGTCAACTTTGACTGCTCACAACTTGGCTAGGAAGCTCACGTAGCAATTGCAGGTTCCATAACTGCAGCCAGCATTCTTGAGTGTGTACGTTAGCCCAGGACTCCATTCAAACTTCTGAGATATGACAGCGCTTCCTAGATTTTGGGCGGCTCCTTCAGAAAGGTTTGTTCATTACACTCTCACAAGGGAGGTCTTGTCAGGGTGTGGAACATTTTCCAAAACGATTGTCTGCATGTTACAGGAACTCATGAGTGTACCACAAAACCAAGTTCTTTTTTCGCTGAGTGGCCCGTGAAGGCCAGAAACTGGTAGAGAAATCGTTCACATTTAATTCCCAGTTGGTTGAGCAACTCCCAGAGCAACTTTGCATTTTAAAACCCAGATTTGCCCAGTCTAGCTTCAGCGCCAAGTAGATCTCATATTCATTACCATGACAATCAGTAAGCTTACAGTTACATTTTTACCAAAGTCCGATAAAAACCACCCGCTCTAACAAGGGAAGTCGTTCAGGGTGTTCCAAGCTTTTTTCTTGCATGACATTGGGGCACATATGGGGACCACAGAAGCATGGTTCATTTTTCCTGAACGGCTCTCTGAATACCAGAAAAGGGTCCCTAGTTCGATTCCTCGTGGTGACAAATTTTTGCATTTCGTGTTGACGTTTCCAAATTCGCGCAAAATGGAGTTAGCATGAATAATTAGTACCAAATTCATGATTAGGAAACGTCAGTAACCCTTACAAATAGACTTTGATTGAAAAACTGGTGAAAAAGGTGTGACTAGGGACCCCCTTTTCTGGTATTCAGAGGGCCGTTCAGGAAAAATTAACCATGGTTCTGTGGTTCCCGCATGTGCCTCTATATCATGCAAAAGACCGTTTTGAAAAAGCTTGGCACACCCTGAAAGACCTTCCTTGTAAGAGAATTTATGGAGAAAAGGTATTTTGAAATACTTTTCAAATCAGGGAGCTTGCTCAGCGATGAATTTGCAGCCTACCTGAATCCTTACACCATGTGAAAAAACCGTTTCGAAAAAGGGCTCCGTATCCTGAAAGATCTCCCCTGTCAGACAGTTTCCCAAATGAGTGCACGGCACCCATGTAAATTAATAGGCATGAGTGAGCCTCTTTCCAAGTCGGCATTCCTATCTTCCATTGAAGTTTGGCACTATTCAACAGACATTTAAGATTGGGAGACCAGAGTTAGTTATCATAAGGAAACTAACCCCTATGGATACTGTATCACTGTTGCTCGTGCACTGATCTTATTCTCCTCAGAAAATGTCCCGTGAGCGATAGTGGTATAATAATATTTAAGCTGTGTGATGTGAGCTGTGTTATTTGTCGCTTCTAGATGGCACGTAACCAAATGGCTCCACAGACTTCATTTCTGCGAGACATAAACAATAGAATAAAAATATGAGGAAAAAAAAGAAAAAAAAGAAAAAGAGAATATGAAAGAATAAAGAAAAAAATAAAATAAAAAACAATATCATTCATTGTTGATCGACCACTCTTATGGATGCACCAGTTATGGTCTTCTTTCAGAATCGTAGTGGAATTTAAATGCCATTCGAATTTATCCTATACAATGACCTGCAAAGCCAACCGATGAGCAACTTTCATCCCCGGGATGAGTTTCCGCGCCACCGTTTCCGACTTCGGAAGGATGATATGTATGGTAAGGATGTATGGATAAGGATGACGTCACATTCGACTACCCCACCCTCTCAAGTATTAAATGACATAATAAACCAAATCTGCTATAAAGGTAAGGCATATAATATTTATTAGTTCTAGACGAATGCACAATATGTAATTAAATGAATAGCCAATAGTAAATAAACAATATATTAGATTAGATTTAGATAGCAGTCGATTAAGGCGGGTTACTCTTCTTCGGAGTTACATGGCGATATCGGGCGAATCTGAAAACGAGACTCATTATGTCATCAATTACCATTTATTGTCTCCGAATTCTCAGTGTCTATTGCGGCCAATTAATGCCGCTTTTACATTACACACAATTTCATGCTCATTTGTTCCTGTACTCAAAAAAATTTCTGCAACAACGCTTCGTTTAGTTTTCCAATAATCGAATTGGTGTGGTGTTTTGTTCAAAAATTAGACAAAAATAACCGACTGGGAACATGAGTGGACAGAAGAAACAAAAGGCACCATAAAAAAATCCTGAAAGCTCCTTGTAAGCTCGATAGTAGTATGACGTAGAGGCAGGAGAGGGAAAACTCGAGAGAGCATGTTGTACGCGAGAGGGCGCAGACGCCACGTAGGCCGCGATTGGTAAGAATGGCATCACAGCAGCATACAATCCTCACCTTAGCGTCTTTGCCGCGCACTTTATTAGTTGGGGCGATGTTACACTCTTGCGCTTCTGACCCCTCTTTTTACAAGGAAGTGCTGACATCCCGACCCGTGGCTTCACAGTCTCCTTCCATGAACAGATCACTCCCACATCGCAAATCTCCTTGCCACATATCTGCTTCGTGACGAGCTAAAGGCGAGAGACGATCCTCCACTGCCTCCCCCTTTGACTACTATGTATTCGCTTCGCTTTAAAACACGCGAGCATTTATGTTTTATGTTCAGGTGATTAAGTGGAATGTAGCAGTTGCTGCCTGCGACAGCTTCACCTTCTAGACACTTGGGCTTCCGGCCAGCTGTTCTAGCGAAGATGAGGGATCAATCAGTCTATAGGGTCAAAAAGATCAAAAGAAAGGCACTTCCGCTCCATCTCAAAACATTCCAACTCAAAGCTGCACTACTATTACGAGCTCTCCGTAGGTTTCATGATAGCTCACCTATAGGAGGACTAGAAACTGAAGTACTAGAAGAAGGCGGAGTGAGGAAATCGAATTGCACTTAGGCGCTGAAATGCCCTAGGTGAGAAAGAGATGGTGGAGCAGTGTCATATTGATGACGGGCAGAGCACAAACATTAGTCAGTAATTCAGGTACATCTGTGGAAAGAAGGCTCAAAGCTTCCTCGCTGCACAGTGTTGTTTCCCTCAAAGGAGCTGTTACACCTACTGATGGTAGAAGTCCCACTCCGACCCAAAAATCTTACTGTGGGTTACACTGAACGCAAGGATGAGCACGAGCTTGAAATGTTGGAAACGAGGTTTGGGCAAAGGGATTAGGAAATTCAGCACTGCATTTGATACTTCTAATAGTTTAGAGGGGAGGTGAGAAGGGAATGACTCACAAGGGGGAGAGGTGGCACAGCTAAGATGAAAGGAAGATGGTCTACTTCTAGATTTAAAATTGGTCAAAGCCATCGTTGGACGCTATGTTATCGTCACCGTGAAGGATTCCCTCGCCTTCTCACTTTTCCAGCTTCATTATGACCACCTCTTTGACTTTCACCCCCCTTAAGGTAAAATGAAGCAAGAAAATACGTACTGTCACTTTCACCATGGTCTATTTTACAAAGCCAAAAACTGTTTCTCTTTCCAACAGAAAAAAGTCACGAAGACCACCCACATGATGCAAAATTCTCAGTTGTAGGCTTCGCTCAACTTCATTAAGTCTCATCAATCCTGACTGCAAGTGTTCGGCTTCTTTCGCTGTCGAAGTGCACTCCAATCGTTTAAAGAGAATAGCTTCGGCAATATAAACCTAACAAAAAACGAAGATTAATTACTGTTTAAATGAACGGTCAATTAACTAGGCAATGTGTATTTCCGAACGTGAACGGTTAGTACACACAAACCTTTCTCAATACTGACTGAAGCCCTTGAAGTAAACTATCAACAGGTTGTTCGGCTTCCTGCCATTGATGACTCGATTTGCAATTTGATTCCGGCTCCATTTCACAGTCGAATATGTAATTTAACATTTTCGCTGAAAATTAACCATTAAGGTTGGGCAGGCAAAAACTGGTGAGTTACTGCGGTTATGTAATAAAGATCGAACGGCTCTAAGGACCATAAAAATTAAGAATAAACATGAACACTCCAGTGCAGCCAAGGTAAGTCTATGGTGCGTACAGCCCGCAAGCCTTCAGAAGAATGGAGAAATAGAGAGATTCTGATCTTTGGTGCTCCACGAGATAATGGAACATGGAAGTGGTAGTCAGAAATGTGCAAAGAACAAAGCCGATTGAGAGGAAGCGGGTGGGAAGATTGAAAAAAATAGGAATCACTGAGATGATGACGTCAGTTTGAAAAAATTCGCTTGCGGTTAAGAAGAAAATCTCCACTGGCAAGGGAGTTCTTCCAGGGTGTAGAGCGATTTTTGAAAATGATGAGCGGCAGGAACTCACGATTGAACTACAAAGCCAAGGTCCATTTTCGCTGAGCGACCCTGTGAAGGTCAAAAAGTGGTGAGGAAATGGTCCAACGTTCAATGCCCCGTGACGACTAATTTTTTTGCATTAGATCTCTTAGATTTGGTCCAAGTAGGGCCTGCGCCAAACGAGTGTTATATTTATTACCAAGACCATCAGTAACCCTTGCAATAGATATTGTTTATCTGATAGTAATCCCCCTGTGACAACATTTTAATTGCTTCCTTGTACCTGCGAGGCGATCACCGGAAGTGAACCACAGTTTTGCAGCTCACGTGGGAGCCCCTACAACATGCAAACTCCGTTTCAAAAAAGCCTCTCACATTCTTGTGAGTGCTAGTTGTATCCGGTCATATTTAGTTACAAAACATTCAATATAATATTCAATAAAAATTCGACTTCCTGAACTAATTGCAACTGAGATATTTTTTGTTACAGAAGTGAAAAACCAGGAAAGTGGACTACCATGGAACTAGTCGCGCAAAAATAGGACCTTTTCATGTTTCAGAGCCCCTTATGATCCTTTTCCGAAATTTCTTGAATTGTTATTCAGCTCCAGTTATGTTCTATCTTATCACTGCGACAACAAAAAAACGGTCAAAATGTCTAGAAAGTTACTGACCATGATTGGGACCATTAGCGAATCAGCCGTAAATGGTCGGGCAAATGGTTACCCTACCCCGAGACCTAAAAATATAATTAATTTTGCTGGTTATACAAGCAAAGCATAATTTTCCTAGACCTTATTTGCAGTTCTCTGCTCAGGAGACTATATTTCACCGCACAAATCCATCAAGGATACAATGTTACTAGAAGAACACAAGACCATCTACGATGTGAAAGAAGACGGGTGTTTTGTACCAGAAGAGCTATCTTCTGGAAACACCTTTCAGGTTGTTGAAAAACCCGAGGCTTCTGGCAAGTGAAAGATGGGCTACCCTGCAAATGCGGACGGAAAGTGGACCCATTGCTAACGATAAGAAAGATGGACCCAAAGAATCGAATGAAACAATTCTAGATGGTAGCAGAAAGATCTCACCAAGCGTAAGTTCATGAGTGTGTAATCGTATGGGTCGCTACAGTGCCGAAGCTGATTAACAATTTCTAATTCACCAGGTACTGGGTGAATAAGTGATGCAACAGACTGCTTACTACCATGCTATTACTATGGTAATGTGAGTGAGTGTAGAGCAGTATAGAGACAAGTAGTGTCTGAGGGCTATGATAATATAAGTGCTGGGATTGCCATTGTCATCTATATGAATAATAATGAATGGGCGGAGCTGACCCAGACGGGACTGTAGGTGTTGTACCTGCGGTCTCAGCGATGATATCCGCCTGTCAGTATACGCCAATTACGTAATTTTCGACTGCGGCTAGCTTACATAGATAAGAGAACGGAAAGGAGACCGCGCTGTCGCGTCTGAGGTCTGGCGCCATCCGTGGAACGCTTCGGGTAAGATGCCGCAATCAGATCTGAAGAGCTCTGTCATAGCAGGGCACACTTGCGCATGATAGCGCCCAGAGGGGGAACCATTTACAGCCGAGGTCATGCAAAGGAACAGTACTGTGTGCCCACTAAGAAGGATGAAGAATTAGGTGCTCACACGCACTAATGGTTAGAATGGAAATTGTTCCTGCGGTTGCTCCGTAAACATTTTTTTGCTCTGACCCAAAACCGCCCAGAAAGCCTAGATAATAGAAGTTCCTTTACAAATGCCTTCTTTTTGTTTTACTAGCCTTTTGCTCTTTGACTAACGAATGGTAAACATTTATAATGCTGACTTTCTTCGTTGCCACCTGAGTTTCCTATATGGACATTACCTTCTGAACCACGCTCATGGGCCTGGAAGAACGTGGGACATTCAATAAACCAGGCACAAAAAAGCTAGTAGGTGACCTTGAAAGGCCAAATTGATTAACGAAAAGAAACCCTACCATAAACGTGATTTATGCGGGGTCGTTCGCCGCTCAAGCTGAAGGATGAGGGAGAAACGACGTGTATATGGAATGCAGCAAATTTTCATCCTCCTCCCCTCTCCCCCCCCCCCCCCCGAAATTCTGCCTCCGTAAGGCTTAGTCCTAAGTACTATGTGCGGCTCACTCAGATGAGTGACTCCCTCCCTTGATGTCATTAGCGAATCAAGTTCAATATATGGACACTACCCACCGAACCCCACATTGGGGGAACGCTTATTCGTAAGATAACACTCGAATAATATGCTGTTTTTTTTATTCCTGCTGAGCTTGTGGTAACCACGAGTCATTGCTGGCTCGTTTCTTGATGGCGCACGAGAAACAACATTAAGTAGCTGCAAAAAAAGTTACTACATTGTTGTCAGTCTGCCAATCAACTGTTATCTGCTGTATGCCTATCGCTTATCAAAGTGGATCAGAGTAAAAAAAAAAGTCCACGATTGGTTTCCCTCATATCTATGGATGCTTGAAAAGATTCTTCCAATTCAAAAATTGCTGACATACCTTTATTGAACTTCGAACCACTTCCCCCTATCGAACATTTGATACTGAATAATTCAAAAGTAGTACTTGGCTACATAATGAACCGCATACAAGCTTCTAAACAACTCATGATAGGGTTCCTGAGCTTCATTGTTTCACGAGACTTCTTTGTTTGTTGATTGAAATGAAACTCTTCCAAAAGGCTTTATTTGACGACGTTTCGGGCCGTAAGAAATGAAACAATAAAACGCAGGAAAAGAAATGAAGAATATAAAGAAAAAAGATTGAAATGAGACTCTTCCAAAAGGACGGACTCTTCCAAAAGGAGCGGAACGTCGTCTAATGTAACAGCCTTTGGAGAGTTCATTTCAATAACGCAACAAAGAACTCATGATAATGAGGTGAAATTTTTGGTCACAAAACTATTTTGAGAATTAAATTCAATTCACTTACTCGTTCCAGCGATACTGAAGTTATGGAAATTGACACTAAGCGAATTTTCTCAGAAAGGTAAAAGTTTCAGGTTGGGGTCAGCTCCAGTTGAGAGTAATTTCATCAAAATATGACTAAATCACGAAGCATCGAGTGAAAGGCGAGAAGGGCCTGAGGAGCTGATACGGTAAGATTACGAACAGGAAATTGGTTGCGAAGGCCTCACATGGGAAGAATTGAACCCCACCAGTCTCTTCGATTTGAAAAGTTCCTTACAAACTGCCTAACTTTCTCTTATCCATGTGCGGCTTGGTTTGATGCAATGCTGCGCTGTTGTAAATAAATACTTATAAAATGTGTTTGACGGTAGGCGAGTGGGCGCGGACTCCAATCAAAGCCAACCGTTGCGTTGGCACTTTTCCGAAATTTTAAGACCATCCCCCCTTTCAGAGGCCTCCGTACGACCCCCACTACCACAAATCAGCTAGCAGGCTCCCCCGCGGCCCCTCCTATGGCTGTTTCTAGTAACTGAGCATCGTCGAAAACTGCTCTCTTTTCTGAAAACCGGACCCCCGACCAAACTTCCACAAATACGACCCACACTTTTCTGGCATGGCTAATTTTACTGAACCCTTGATACGACCACATTTCCAAAACTCACAAATGCAACTTCCTCTTTCGAATAGTGCAAAAGGACGGCAGACCCTGACTCCAACATGATTGTAGGCCCTATACCTACTTAAAAATTGCATAACTCATAGTGCGAGAAAATAAGAAGAAAAAGGGTTCACATGAAGCTTTGTTGCTTTATGACGGCATTCTCAACTTTTGAAAGCTGCTCGCAGGTAAATAAGTAGAATTCATAACAGAGCTTTGCTTTCTTCTATACAAAATTGAGTTGCTTATGCTGTAGCTGACCGATTGGAAGTATTATCTCTATCCCTTTTTTGCCCTCAGGTAGGCAAATTAGTTAATTGGGGCTTTTTACGATACGATACTGATCTTATTTGTCTTAAGATCTTATCGGTGAGATCAGAAAGATTAGCATTGCCTAATCGCGGGCCTGCAACACCACAGGCGTACCTCGCCCTAGAACAATTTGCAAGAGGCGAATTACGAAGACGATACTGGAAGTGGAAATACCTACAGAATTTTGCGACCCGGAAGCTTCAAATGAACAAAAAGGAGTACAAAAACGCAAATGAAACTGTAACTGTGAAGGAGCAAAGGTTAGAAGTCGAGAAAATCGGTAGGCAGTCGAACATTTTTGCAAGCTTCTAACAGCAGCTGAAAGAAAGAATGACATTAACCCAACACTGATAAGATTTATGTTCTGGATGGTTACAGCATACTGACATAACGCGTCTAGAAATGCACCTCGCAGACCGATTTGTACCTTTTTGATCCCTGCTGAGTTATGGAGTTCTCTTTTCTTTACGTTGGTTGGATGGTACGAGTTAGCACATCCTGGGAAATTGAAAATCTCGGCGAGATTCGCCGGTGGAACAGCACTACTGCAATGCTCATTCATTCAGCTCGACAGCTCCATGAGATGTTTGTGGGCAATTGGAGCATCCTACAACGATCTTATAAAGCCTAGCCTAGCCCGGACCTGCTGCTGGGCAGTGAACGCTCAGACAATCGCTCCTCGTGGTACCCAGCAGTTCAAGACTGTGGTTCGAAGAAATATGGGCACATTTCTTTCTGGCGAAGAGAAAGGGTGAGAATTTGTAAGATCTCACATGAATGCTGGTATAATCAAAACTCTTTTACGCACCTCCTGCTTTCCGGGCAGTTGTGCTATTACTGATGACGACACGAGGACACCGTTCCGTTTTGGAATAACTTTCCATAGTATATTTACCACAGTTTGCAGCTACCGCGATGAGCCGGTTAGCACTGGTCGCTGGTCCGCGAGGCCGAAGGCTCCGGCAGATATTTATTTCCGACTTTGTCTTATAGTACGTCACATCAAGGTTTATTCGTCTTTCCCCTGTGTCTTTATTTCGCCAATCCCAACTCACTGATGAGCTCCGGGGATTGACGAAATAATAAGGTTCGTCTGAGGAAGGAGCGAAACGAACCGTATCTATTATTTTGTTTATAATGGTTTTTCTTTCTTAATTCGGTTGTCAACCGCTGTTTTGGCAGCAGTTGCCATGAGAAATTATCACAAAAAATGCTGAATTGAGTTCTTGTGAAAACTTTGCATGGCTAACTGAAACAGGGGATAACAATCAAAAACAAGTCAATAATTAAAATTCGATTAATTTTTCCGCAGTTATTCGTGGACTGTAAAAGATATCGAAATCTCACACCAGGTGAGGAAGACCAATTGCATTATATTCTGCTCGGCCAATGTGCTAAATAGAGTGTGGCACTAACGGTCCAATAGATCTTTTGCCATATGATCGTGGAGAGCTTGTAATAAAGAAGTAAAGTGAAAAAGAAATTGAAGATAGCGTTCGGGCGGCAACCCAACCCTCTCCATTCGGTTCCATTTCGTGATTGATTTTCCCTCCAGCTTCAAATTCCTGAAGTATTTCACACTTTTGTTATCGATAGATTTGTGTAGGAGAGTACAAGTTGAATGACAGGCGCATAAGCCAGTGTAACCCAAGACTGAACTCCCTTGAGTACAAGATTCTTTATCAGCTCTGTGAAACAAAAGTGCACCCTGATAAGGGAACCAACCCCTAATGCAACAGCTGAACTGCATCACAATCAGTAGTGACAAAATAATAAAGTGAAACGCTGAAGTGTTTGCGAAGAGGCTTTCAGAATCATCAATAGTACATCGTCCAGCAAGAAAGTGCAACACTGTAAAGCAGAAGATCGATCGATAATGAACTTTTGGTTGAACGATGCGGGCTGGAAAGTTCATCAAGTAAAAGTTCAAGCGATGAAGGGCAAGGCGATAGCACCAAAGGCATCAACTGGTGCTTCCACGCCAAAGCTTTTAAATGATTTAGGAATTATGGGGTAACCGCTGATCATCTGCTTCAAAATTGATTACTGTTATATTATGTGCTATTAATACAAAATGTTCTACTACTGTATTTCTCATTTTTGTTCTGAACCGTATATCCATTTGTATGCTTCTCGTGGTATAAACAATTACGAGCGTGGCACCATTTGGTGGCTACCTTTCGTGTACTGTAAAATACAGAGATGATATCAATTTTATTCGGAGACCAGTAGGCAGAGCAGACGGCCGAGGGAGGTCCACCTCGAGGATTCAACATATGACATAGGCGACCTTACCGTATTTGAAAGAGATCTATAGTGAAATGAGTGCCAACGAGCATTCATTTCCGCCTCACCCGATTGCTTCCACCTTCGGATGCTGTTTTTAGGTACGTTTGCGTAGGAGTCACTAAGGCTGGGGTTTGTGTGGGCGGCTTGCAAACTCATCAAGGCCTTGGTCGAAGCGGTTTACAGGTAAAGACAAACTGTTGCAGGTACCAGATAGGTCTGCCTAGAAGCAGAAGCTTTATTGACACTGATTTGTAGTTGTCATATAACTCACACCTAATCCTAAGCCCTTTCCTAATCCTAATGTTAGACCTAATCACGGCTGCCCGACAAACCCGTGAATCGCAGTAATATTTTTCTATTTATTTGTTTTTATCGATATTTTACATCTATATTTTATCTATATTCTA
>MU873474.1:0-12694 GCA_036418205.1 Ostertagia ostertagi | reverse complement strand
TCTGTGGCAGATAGAAGGGGTAGGGTGTAGTGCGGCAGAAAACAAGGATATGAGGAAAATGATATAAAATATCCTTTGCAGGTTCAGTCGCTCCGTCTCTCTACCTTCCGAGAAGGAAGTATTTGAAAGTATACAAAGAATGAAAGTGCACCTTTGCAAGGAACAGGGTCACATGTGCACACGCGCTGCGAAGGCATTTCCTCTATATGACACCTTCCGATCGATTCTGCAACTTCGAGTGTGGCCTATACCCAGACAAAATCGGATGGTGACGATTGCCCCTTTTGTTATTGCTTATGTTGGAAGAATGTATTCTAGACACATTTCGAGCGTTGCCAACGAATTACACTTGCAATGGTGAAGAAGGGAGCGGCTTTTTGAGCGGCCGAGAATCATCCTCGATAGATCCTCGACGCAAATATCTCCTCAACTAGAAATGTAGAAGGAAGCTAAACATACTGTTAGAAAGCGCAAACCTTCCGCTTTCCAAAACTGTCTTTTTTCAAGATCTTGCAAAATTAGAGAGATATTGCCTTTTAAGTGGCAAAAACTCGCATGAAAAATTCAGCATCCTCGACGCTCCTCGACAAATTTGAGAGACCCTATCTCTTCGAGTGTAAAGCTTTTAGATCAATTTCAATATTGCCCGGTAGTAGCAAATCCAGCTCTATCTAACCCTACCACATACTGCTCCAAAGGTTGTGAAATGGGGGAATGGAACCTTTTCATCGAGAGTGTAGATTTCGACGGTTTCGAGCGGGGTTTCGGCAAATCTGACCCACGGATAAACCGCGCTGCAACTGAATGCTTTGCTGTACATTGATGGAACTCGCTTATTCACATCAAATCAAAGTTAGAGGGGTCGTATCAAGACCCCGATGTGAGGGGGGTCGTATTGAGGTGACCACGATTTTCACCCTGGTCAAACTAGTGTACTGCAGCTGTAGGCTAGGGCCGCTATTTTTTCATTAAGCAAGTAGGATCGCCATGGCACAAATAAGTGTGTAAACAAATTTCCACCCAAACGCACCAGAATTTAGAATCAAGGTTGGTCTGCCTAATCTGTTCGGTCCCAAAACGATCAAAACAAGAATTTCTCATGACTATTTTATGGAGACGATACCGATATAGACAATGGCCTGCTGCGAATTCCAGCTCCACATCGCCATTCCGTACATTGCTTGAATCCTAAAGCATATTTGTTGTTATTAGTTTTTGAGGCGTGTTTCATGCTTCATGCACAGCGGCAAACTCTTCTTTGTTCAACTGACCAGCGGTGCAAGTAATCGCTTTAAATTGACAAATTGACATTAGCTACACGGTGGGGCATGAATCTCATACTTTCTGAAGAGCAGCTGTTAGCGAACCATTCAAACTGCGTCGTTTTGAATGGCAAATCTGAAGCTTTAGTCATGAACTCTGCTCATTGTTCAGCATTTGCTATATTTTAACTTTGTCACCACATTCATTTATGCTCCACGCTGTATAGTGGTCCTACAGTGAAAGTGTAACTGTGGGGTGCCGCGCATCATTTTTTTGTGTTTTCTTCAGAACAGTCAGAGCAATAATTTTCTTCTTTTTCTTTTTCTTAGATTGAATCAGTTCCAGCTTTGAGCATCGCTAAGACTCATCCGTGTCGTAGCATTTCACACATTGCCACTGAAAATAGTTGCGTCCTCAGCTGAGCGTGTCTAACCTACGGCGAAATTTTCAACATAAAGCCTCGATTCCAAGTGCTCAAGCTAATCCGCTGTTTCATTTCCTTCCTACGTTTGAACCTCTACCTTTCCTAGCCAGTCGGGGAGCAGAAAATCCTCAATTTCCTCTGCTAGCACGAATTCCAGCTTCACACTGTTTGCTGTGCTTTTGCTGCAGATTTCCTATATATTCCACTATGCGAATAAGTCATCTTATAAAGATCGCCTCAGAGTGGAGCTTCAAAGAGTCGGTGAGTAAGATAATGTGGTCCACTAGTAAACCACCACAGCTGCACTCAATATAATCGCGCTCGTCCAGTGACTAAAAATGTGCTTCTATAACTATGATGAAGCCCCGTACGTGCAATGACTCACGTTTCCAGATTCGTAATGATAATCATGAGTGTGAACTGTGTCACAACACAGACAGAGACGGCAACCCAATCGAATTTTGGCAGTGGATTGTAGTCAACTGAAAATTCTTCTATTTAAGGACAAAGTTTTCTGTACTGCAAAAATGAGACGACGACATAAACTGAGACATTGATCCCTCACATGCCTAACAGAAGGCACTAAGCCAACACATCTGTGCTGGTCAATAGGCCAACTGCATGATTTTTGCAAGTGGTTTTTGCTATGGATAGGAACCACTACAGGAATAGTTTCAGAAAAATTTCTAGTCACACCATTCCTATTTCCTTCATTTAATCCTTTATTTTTTATTCAGAAATATGATTCCTTTGCTGAGGAAGGGAATTCCAGGAAATGGAAACGAATGGGAGGTAATCGGGTAAGCACGCTTCTGATGAAAGTGGAACAAAAACAGATTCGTTTCTACAAATAAGAAGTTATACACTGACCTTCACCTCTGTCGACTTCTTGTATACCGGCATAATGCTCTTCGAGAAAAATGAAAACGCAAACCAAGGACACAATACAGATCAGTGTACCCAGCCATGCTGGCGAAGTATACATATCTAAATGGAGTGGTCCAAAAACGAATCCAGGAAACTCGATCGGAGCGAAGGCAACCTTAAACCAAAACGCTTCCTTCCTCATAAAGATCTATTTACGTATAACATAGAAATTTTTGAATTGGTGCTGCGATGCCAGCAGAGCAAAAGTGTTCATATATCAGTTTGTAAGGGAAAGTTCTCGCCGTTTCGGACCCTGAAGTTCAAAACTGCATACGTCGGCTTAGAGGCAAATCCCGGGATTAGCCCTACTAGTGGAAAGGATATCGCGAGGGGATCTTTGGGGCCCGTATCTTTATAAATGTACAGCTTCGTTGCCCAAATTGCGCGATTAGGGCGCTAATCCATTACGAACCTGCAACCATCGACCCTCGCTGCAACGCTTCCCACCCACCGCATCGATGTAGAGATCAGCGTGCTCTTTCGAACGGCGTGCTCTCTCCATGCTTTTTCTTCTTTGATCGCCCTGTCTCGCCATCGTACCAAATCCGTTAGGATTTTAATTTTAGCATTTTTATGATTGCGCTTGCTTTCCTTTCCCACTTTCGATTCATTTCGCAGCTCAGTCAGCATTAATAAAAGCCACATTACACACCAGTTTTATCCCAGGGTTTCGCATTCAAGTGCAACAATAGCGTTCATAGTGGAACCATCACAGTCTACTCTTCCTTGCCAACATTTAATGAGTTTGACCGATTCGTCCGCTGAAAGTACTCGAGTTTTAGAGGCGGTGAACTCGACGAAGGTCGTTCCACCATCAAGCTATACGCATCCAATCTAGAGGGGTTCTCTAGAAGGTTGAAAATTTGGAGCTGATTCGGAAGGTCTAAACTGGTTATAATTCTGCTGCATAGTTCAATGCTCCAGTTAATTAATTTTTACAGGGTCAATTCTGCAGTCGGGGAAGAGTCGGCCAATTTATTGGAAGCCTTAAGTGGGCATATGTGTCGAGGGCTCGGAGTATTTTGACAGCCTGCAAAGAATACTAACCTACTATAATAGTTTCATTTGTGCTTGGAGAGCTGCGCCTGCGGGAGACCGGGTAACAAACAACACAACCTCGTCATCGTGGCGTCGCATTTGCGGAGTTTTGTTATCCCTAGTCGAAATTGAACTACCAGAGGAGTTCACAGGTTATGCCTAGATTCCATTCTGCATTGTTTGTTACGAAGGGAACGAAAAATGGGCCATTTTCGTTGGACGAAAGAAGGCAAAAGAAACTACAAGTCAGTCACACCGGATTGAATAGCGTCCACCTCAAAGGTCCTGACACATCACATTCTAGAATCCAAACACGTTGACGACGATGTCGGTCAATGGTGACCGACAGGCAGTCTGTCCCATGGGACGATGTCGGTCAATGGTGACCGACAGCTTGAAAGCAAGGAAACTCAAATGAAACCGCGAGTTTCTCTATTTCAACAATTACTTCAGTGTCCTAATACTATTATACTCGGCAGCAACTCGTGATCTTTCCAATTGCAGGAACTTTCCTTGTCTTAGTTATCAAATGCAAAAATGTGTTGCCAGTTGAATTACAGCCACAAAGTTTTTACCATCAGCAAAGTGAAAATGTCATTAAAGATGTGCATATCGGCCTTAGGGCGGAAGTGGTGTAGTGACAAGTGGCGCGCTTACCACGCGAGCGGTCCGGGATCAAATCCTGGGTCGTGAGTCGCCCGGGCCAACCAAGCCTTCCATCCCTCCGGGGTCGGTTAATTGGTACCAGACTTGTCTGGGAGGATAAAAACACTGACTTGTACATCGGCTGGCCCCGCAAGTCATTGTATAGGCCACATCGCATTCAAACGCCACTACGAATGTACAAATGGAAGTAGAATGCGTGCCGCATCCCAAAAAGGGATTGATCAACGGCAAATGCTTTATCCTTTATCCTTTACATCGGCCTTTTACTATGGTTACCAACACTACAAGCCCATTTCTAGCCTTTTGAAACCGATGTGGCGCTGGTGGTCAAGAAGGCACAGTGTCACTCATAGGCAAACACAAAAGTACCTATTTAGCCCCTCAGCATCCGGATTTCCTTTTAAAGGCAAAGTTCGGGCTCAGACCCACCTAATAAGCCCTTAAAGTGGCTAGAAGTGCATGGGACGCAACTGCAGGCGACTCGCCAAGTTCCCGCATCGAAATGCGTCACTAAGGCGCTAGGGGCCAAGGACTTTGACACGCTCCACCTGTTGCGACACGCTCCGCCCACCGCTCGATATTTTGTCTGCGTCGCAATGCTGATCTGCTATGCTCTCTCTTCTCGGATTTCTCTACCGCTCTCCGCGCTCACATTATCTCTCATCTCCCTGCCGGCCTTTTGAACTTCTCCGCAGCGTAGAGCAAAAGGCTCGTATTTCCTGTGTATTTCACGATTTTTTTCCTTTTTCTCCACTGGCGGTCCACCTCCCGCCAGGGTCAACCGCCCGTTGCGCAAAGAACAACGAGGGGGTCGTATTCGGCCGAACGAAAAGGGAGGGGGTCGTATCCAGAGAGACGGGGCTGCAAGACGGCTTGAAAAGTGCAGTGTCCGGGAGTGCACTTTCACGCTCTAATGTTCTCCAGGAGCTCTGCACCGTGCAGCTGTCGGAGAGTCACACAGACAAGAGCTCCATGGGAGCATTAGAGCATGCAGAGCATTATAAGTCTCACTATCAGCCATTATCCTTAATACACGGACGGCGCTTTCGCTCGACAGCATAGATCAAGATTACAATAGCCAAAAACTTTGTTACAGCGTAGTGCAAAAACATGGTCTGTCTTCGATGATCGAACATTCCTGAAATCCCAAGGAGAACAAAGTGTAGAGCAGTTCATGGGGAAGTGAAACAAGAGTACCATATAACAGCACAATGCAACTCAATCACGATACTAACACCTTCTTCAGGAAAATGGAAGACTTTCAAATGCGAGTGCGACTTCTGCCCACAGACAGGTGCACGGCGTATACCCGAGCAGGCGTTTTCCCATAAAAACGCCTTCTCTGTCAGCGGCCGTAAGCAGACAAACTTCCTGAAGAGAATTTCGATGCTTTCAAATCAAATCTAAGCGGAACAAAGTGTAGCGAATTTGCTGAATTGAATTCTAGAGACCCCTTAGGAAAATTGAGGCAGAAGAAAGAATTTCAGGAAAATTTTACGATTAGAATGGAGGTCGAGGAAGAAGTAATTCACCTAGTTGAGTAACCCACGGACCTCCTGAGGGTGCGAACTGATGCGCAATTCGCATCGAAAAATTTGACCTCGGCGACCTATTATGCCTCAAAGTTGGCGGGTCTGGCGATCTCCGCCCACCGACCAGCTGATCACTCGCCGCAGATCTATACGTGGGATTGATTAGATAGCAGAGAGAGCGTGATGTTGAGGAGGGCACAGCGATAAGAGTCGCATCAATGCGCAAATCAGCGGGGAAGGAAGGGTCCCATTTCTCGGGTTCTGGGCCGTTTCTCATGGTTCTTCCTTCTTTCATGTACCAATCACCATCCCTAAGTTAATTTGAAATGTTGCCTTCCCAGCGAACTATCGTCTTCTTAGGACAATTTTAACCCTTACAAACTCCCACACCTTCAGAAAATTCTAACATGCTTATTTGCGTCGGCGTGCGTGCACATTAATACAGAAGTATTGGCCTTTGAAGACGGACATAGTCGCCGTCCCAAGGACAATGGCTTGAAAAAAACAAAAATCAAGGTGAAAAAAACGAACAACGGGAACTGTTTTTGAGGGGATCGTTGAAATTATCCTTAAAAGCTCTAATCTTCTAGTTTATAATTAGCCTTGAACATCCGCAAAAGGTTGATTACTAAGAAAGTTATGAACGTTTGAATGTCGAAAACTCGCGCTTTCTCAAAAATCGGACCACAACCCCCCCCCCCAGCGCCCCGTCCGAAATACGGAACAACGGGACTATTTTTTGAGAGAGGGATCGTTGGAAAAAAGTGAGGTACTTGTTTGAAAGCTCTAATCTTCTAGTTTCTAATTAGCCTTGAATATCTGCAAAATGTTGACTATGAAGAAAGTTAGGAGTGCTTGAATGTCGAAAACTCGCGTGTGCACAAAAAACGGAACAACGGGACGATTTTTTGAAATATTGAACATCCGCAACATTTCAAATACTTTTTAGGAAGAAACTATTGAATTCAAAATTTTGGTCCGTGTCAGAACCACACCTACGACAAGATCTCCCTCTCAAATAACGAACTCATCACCACATCTACACTCTAGCCTCTTCCTCAGCTATACAAAAGAATAGTTGGACGTTCGCGAGACCATTCTGGCAGTACCTGTATTAGGAAGCTACTAGAAAATATAGGCTAGCATTCCTTATGGCCAGAGATAAATTTATTTTACCTCAGATTATCGGCTCCCCAACGATAAAAACGCCCCAGAAGACCACCTCTTCCGCGGATGAGGACACGCGAATTTCAAATCGCGTTTCATCACCGTCGGTTTCTTGCTTTCTTACATGTTTTTGCTTAGGAAAGTTTTCGATATTTTCTCCTGTTAAGTGAATCCGCTCGTAGTGCTTCAAGAGCGCGCTAAGGACTCTAAAGCAATTACGAAAAATTTACTGGCGCAAAGGGGAGGGGGCAGTTGGCCGCGCGCGTCGCGAAAGTCCTGTAGAAACTCAGAAACATTCGAGCGAGTGATTATTTCAAGAAGTTTTAGCACTTATTCGAAAGCTCTAATCCTCTAGTTTCTAATTAGCCTTAGACATCTGCAAAATGTTGAGTATGAAGAAAGTTATGAACGTTTGAATGTCGAAAACTCGCGCCTTCTCAAAAATCGGACCCAAACCCCCCCCCCCCAAAAAAACAACGGAACAACGGGACTATTTTTTGAGAGAGCATTCGCTTGAGCACCTTCAGGTATTTTTTCGAAAGCGCTAATCTTCTAGTTTCTAATTAGCCTTAGACATCTGCAAAAAGTTGGGTATGAAGAAAGTTATGAATGTTTGAATGTCGAAAACTCGCGTGTGCACAAAAAACGGAACAACGGGACGATTTTTTGAAATATTGAACATCCGCAACATTTCAAATACTTTTAGGAAGAAACTATTTGAGTTTTTATGAAATTTTGGTGCTCCAAGCTTACCAAATAAACCACTTCGGAAGAAAATTTAACCTTTTGGAGGGAGGGGCTTGAATTGCAACGTGATTGCTACGAGGGTTCAGTTTTTCAGATTATAAAATAAGGAAAATTGAGAGATCGAAAAAAAAACTTAGGGAGATTTCTGAAAGTAGAAATCTTTGTGATTATTATCATGTACTGGTTTACGCAAAAATTTGGAAATTCCTTCTATTTAATGAATAAAACTTCATGTTGCCTGCGATTTCGTCCTCTGAGCGAGACAGAGCGCGCGGATTGACCACGGTCCACCACTTCTCCATGTTGGTGACTGCCCATATATCAATGATGAGCATTAAATTAGTTGAAACACATAATAGTTAATACGGAGGGGGGTCGTACCGATGCCCTGCCGAAAGAAAGGTCGTAAGAAATTTGGAAATTATGCGACACACGCAGGATACCACTGCATCTCGCACCCTACATCACATTTGAGTAGGAATTACCTCATCAGTTAAGCTCCGAATTTTGCCTTTGACACTTTGATGACGTTGACTCGAGTGTGAGCCTCACTTTCTCAGCCTCATGTGATCAACGAGAACAAGCTCACAGTCAGCAAAAGCTTTCATCAACAGAAGGGTCAAGCAGAAGCTTCATTCAGACAGGAAGGCGGAGTTTTCCGCATTCAGGAGATTTGAAATGTTACTAGAATACCAATACTAGAGAGGATACCTCAAATCAACAACAAAAATTGAGATTGAGTGGTATTCCGCCTTCTATATCAATCTCGCCCTGAGTTTTGAAAATGTCAGGCGATGTCACTGAAATTTCATCAAACATTCAGTAGTAACAACTTTTCCTTGTTTCTAAACGTGTCTGGAGTACTCTAGTCAAAGGCATTTTGTGCATTTCGAGATTTTACAGAGCTACAAAATAAGTTTTGCCCTGTGTTACCGGCGCTTTGCATGCAAAAAACGCCTCGTCCCATGCGCGCGACAAGGAAAAGTGCGCTCGTCGACAACGTGTAAGCTATGTTTTTTTTTACCAAGGTTCGACATCCAATGGCAACCCTTACCAGCCTCGAGGCTCTCGCCGTCCCTGTGCGAGCTGTCCGAACAATCGGCAATCTTCGTAACTGCGAGATCAAACGAATATTTCATGTCGTGTACAGATTCCGCAGTTTTTGCCTGATTCAAGTTAGAAGAAGATAATCGTGAATTCTGCTTCATGAGCATGTTGCTTCGCTCATGAAAGTTGGAGCAGCAAATATTGAGCAAAGCTAACGATACCCTTGAATAGAGCAAAAATTGCTCTTTCTAATCATGTGTAATGTTGGGCAAGCTGTGAAAAATGTCTTTGAAACTTGAAAGTATCGAAACTGCAAGATCTTTCGTTACAACCTAATAAATACGAACGACTCACTGGAACTCCAGGTCCAATCGTCATTCCCTATGACATAACTAGCCTGAATAGATGAGATTGCACGAGCGCGGTCTTTGACAGTGCTGGCAGTGGCCGCATAGGCACGCATCACTCCAACTGTGCCGGCCCCAATACCAATGAAGAATCTAAAACATTGTTGTTATGTTGCATCAAAGCCATACATAGAAAACGCCTCGCTTGGCCAGACGAGCACGATAAACAGCTACGGTAACAAATATACTCTGACATTTCACAATCATGCGGCAGGATTATGCATTTTAAAGACAGAATTGTTCCGTTAGGAAAACCAAATTTGGGAGTGGACGCATCTGTCTTGAAACAAGGGACATAAAATTACGCCCAAATCAGCAGAACGCATACTCTTCTTGGGGACGCACATCTTCTACTTTGGACTCGATGTGAGGATGCAGCACAGAGAAAACCTCTTTTACGCAGACTTTGTTACAGCACTCAGACTCAACTTTGTTACAGCAATCTATTAATCAGGAAATCATCCTTGTAGTTATGATAATGCTCAAGCAATAGTTCCGGGCTCAGCTCATAACTTGAAAAAGCTTCGTTCTTCGCCCACCGTTTCGAGTGAGCTCCTCATTAGATCAATGACTGTAGCTCACATTACAACTATCATTCATGCATCTTGACAGCTTGGGTCTGACGGCAGCTGGTCTTGATAGCGTTGCGTCCGATTGCTCGCAATGTGAAGCGTCGTGAGTGACG
This sequence comes from Ostertagia ostertagi, assembly GCA_036418205.1. Lineage (NCBI taxonomy): Eukaryota > Metazoa > Nematoda > Chromadorea > Rhabditida > Trichostrongylidae > Ostertagia > Ostertagia ostertagi. The sequence continues at coordinate 2,791 of MU873474.1, read as the reverse complement.
CATATTTTTCGCGCGAACGATGTGTACGTAAGTGCACGACCTACGGCTCCGGACAGCGACCTAGAGTGCGCTCTAAGCAGCGCTCTAGCGAGATTAAGATACTTTACCACAAGACTTGACACCAGGGTCGTCTATCGTTGTTACTGTGTTTCAACAATTGCTACGACCCTCCCCTCATGGTGGACTTGAACAACCCCTTATTCTACAGTGCGTACCAAAAGTATGTGGACACCCTGGAATCGATTCTCAGGGGTCAGCTAAAGGCTTTTATGTCATGAAACCTTCACCATTCAACTCCTAGTGGTCGATAACCTACAATGACATTCTCGGCAAAAGATTTCGTTCTAACTTAGCGAACTATTTTTCATGGAAAGTTTTTTCTTTGTATCAAAATTATGTGGACACCCTGAGGCAGATGAAGTTTTTGCATCGATTTCCTAACCTATTTTTTCTCCTTTCGTTACTTATTCTGGCATCATTCCTCTTCACGGCAAGCGTTTTTCTGAAGAAGACCGAGCACAGAAATGGGATCCCCATGCTTCTGAACCTTCCTATTGCGAAATAGCACGTCAACCAGTCATGCGTCCTCGTAGGTTTGGAGAGAAATCCGAAATCCTGATGCTAAGCTCTCGACCTTGACTGAGGGTTGTTCTCAATCGCTACTTGTTCAGAACAACAGAAAAATAGCCTTAATTTCCTCAAATTTTTCTTTTCGTACTATTCAACTTCGCATAAATGATTCTTCCCGTCCAATGCTAAAGACCAATCGGTGTCTCATTCAATTAATTGAGCACACGACACGAAAGAAGATGAAGAAGGCTTTGTATATGAATGCGGGTTCAGGTTGGCAAGGTTGGAATTCCCACTCAAAAAAGGATCACAACATGATACTTTGAACCCACACAGACAGTGCTTTCGTGGAAATGGTAAAATTAGTATAAAAGACTTTTGCCTTCCTGTACGAAGCCTTTGTGGAAATTTCTCTCATAGACCAACTCGACTGGCAGAAAGAAGCTTATTCCTTACTATTCGGGTGGGTCTTGAGGTTTTTGGAGAGACTTTGGTCGGACCCGCAGATGTGCTCGAAGAGACAATTCGGAAGATGTTCATCAAAGGTCTGGGGTGGTTCCAAAAGGAGGGGGACATTGAAGTTTGGCTTGCCAACATGTCAGGTAGACGACTAGGATTATAATGAGGTGCTTGAGTCCCCGGCTACAAAAGTTTTTCGCAAATCACTTGTTTTGCAGGGGAGGTCCCTGACACCATTCCATTTGGAAAAATGCTAAACGCAACGGCTTTGATTGGCAAGTCGGCTAGCGTATTCCTCAGACTTCATCCTTATTGAAAACGTAGAGGTATCGTGGTTCGCGGTCTCTACGTCATTGAACAAAAGAGTAATATCACAAGTGACCTAACACGTCGGTGAAATTTGCTAGTTGGGAACAGATCTGCAAGACATGTATCCAGTATAACTTTGGTAGGCCTACCGATTTCAGATTCTGAAGATATTGCCGTTTTTCAAAAAGTGTCCACATAATTTTGATACAAAGAAAAAACTTTCCATGAAAAATAGTTCGCTAAGTTAGAACGAAATCTTTTGCCGAAAATATCATTGTAGGTTATCGACCACTAGGAGTTGAATGGTGAAGGTTTCATGACATAAAAAGCCTTTAGCTGACCCTGAGAATCGATTCCAGGGTGTCCACATACTTTTGGTACGCACTGTATAGCTACTCCGAACGGTAAAAATTCTCGAAAATTTCCTATAATTTCCTCTATTTCCACCATTTCACCCCTACTTTTACCCAATTTCACCACAAACTCACATGTACTTTCACGCGACTGAAGCGGATACGACCCCCCTCCTATAAACTCAACCAGGTACGACCCCCCCCCCGTTGTTACTAGTAACAACGTAGGATTGACCCTGCTTGAAACCGACTAACATCTACCCAGTCAAGCAAGGAATCGGGAAGTGGCGTCAACTTCTAACCAGGAAGGTCTTTCAGGGCGTGCCAAGCTTTTTGAAAACGGTCTTTTGCATGATATAGGGGCACATGCGGGAACCACAGAACCATGGTTAATTTTTCCTGAACGGCCCTCTGAATACCAGAAAAAGGGGTCCCTAGTTCGATTCCTCGTGGTGACAAATTTTTGCATTTCGAGTTGACGTTCCAAAATTCGCGCAAAATGGAGTTAGCATGAATAATTAGTACCATATTCATGATTAGGACCGTCAGTAACCCTTACAAATAGACTTTGATTAAAAAACTGGTGAAAAAGGTGTGACACCACAGTGGGGCTGCTTGTCACACCTCTTACACCAATTTTTAAGTCAAAGTCTTTTTGTAAGGGTTACTGACGGTCCTAATCATGAATATGGTACTAATTATTCATGCTAACTCCATTTTGCGCGAATTTTGGAACGTCAACTCGAAATGCAAAAATTTGTCACCACGAGGAATCGAACTAGGGACCTTTTCTGGTATTCAGAGGGCCGTTCAGGAAAAATTGAACATGGTTCTGTGGTTCCCGCATCTGCCCCTATATCATGCAAAAGACCGTTTTCAAAAAGCTTGGCACGCCCTGAAAGACCTTCCTGGTAAGAGAAGCGGACCCCTCCTACAAGTGGAACAGACGCTAAGGAATACGAAGAAGAAGAAGAACTCATTGAGAGAAGGTCGGAAACAGTCAGCTACAGCTGCAGATGAGCTCTACGCTTTGTAGTAGGCAAGGAAAAATCAACGTCAGCTACTCGCTGCATTTGCAACCCCATTTGACAGGAGCGTAA